>JAHZMV010005606.1:0-12362 GCA_027743765.1 Coecobrya sp. COE2
ACAAACTCTTTGGAATTGTTCAATGGACATAACTTGTATAAATTTGAAGTGTTAAAAATAGCTCATCAAATCATTTATAATTATGCTCCTCGGTATTTTAAAAATTACATTGTTTTAGATACAGACAACCAAAAACATACAAGAAACCGTTCTTATATTATAAATTCTACATGTAAGACCTTCTCCAAAGAAGCCGCAAGGTTATGGTTATTGTTACCTGAAAATATTCAAAATATCGAAGATAAAAATATTTTTGTAAAAAGCTTGAAAGCTCATATTTTAAAATGTCAACAAGAAGAATATCATGTAACTGAAACCGATATTGATTTTAACATTATTTTTGACTCAGTTTTGTATCATTCATCATTATTATAAATATTGTACTATTATAACAAATGAACTTCGTAGTGACAGAAATAACTACCTTCTCTTTTTGAAGGACTCTGTCATGAATTTGAAAAATAAATAAAAAAAATTGTCGTAATATTTGTTCCAGTATTGAAAACAGCAAACTGAAACAATTTGACATTGTATTTTTAACATAGTTGATAAGTATGTAGGAGTACATCGCTTCCATTTTTGCCAAGGAATCATATCTATACCAAACAAATCGGAAAAATTTTTAATATTTGAAAACCTTTAACTTATATGGAGTGATCAGTTTTTTTCAATTTAAAATCGGTTTGTTAACCGGAAATATCAGCGAATCGAGAAGAATTTCTACCAGCAAAGTCGATTTGACTATGGAATGCAAAACATCCTTTGTAAATTTATATTACTGCGTTGGTACAGTCAGGTTGCAAGCACCAAAACGTTGAACCTAAAAACGGCAAGGCATTTATAGACAGCAAATATAGAGACATGGCTTTTTAATCCGATTGTTGGGATCTACAAGATGTATGTTTCATATTTTAGAAATTCATTAAACTTGGCAAGTTATAAGAATTTAAGAATGACCATAGTTGTTAGCCCATAACAATCGCCGTGGTTTTTCCCCTTCTGCACATTGTCACACAAAACCTACGCTGAAATTTGAAAATCCAAGAGATACAACTTCCAGATAATTAGACGAGGAATCCAAGTCACTTTCATTTTTTTTAAATTACTTAAAAATTGAATAAATGGTGAGTGTAATTCATTTAACATGGGAAAGGGTACCCCCGAAAATTTGTCTGGCGCACTGTAGCTTCTTAGGGAGCTAGGGACCTGAAAGTATGTTTTGGCGGTTTTGTTAGACTACTTGTCTCTGCTAAAAATTTCTAATGTTCTAATTCTACTATACTAATGTTACATTGTAACCCCACCGACCAAACACATATTCCAGTACTGCAGCTGCACTCGCAGGAAACAACCCCAGTAACCATATATAAAATACCACTTGTATATTCCCATTCATTGTTGGCTTCGATAATATATTTGGAATTTCATTCTTCCATTCATTCTTCAAAACACGTTGCCATAGTAACCTCAATCCAGAAGAATATATTCCAGAAACACGTCTTATTAGTTGTAAACTCATAACACCATGAAAGGATATCTTAACATCGTACACAATAACAGGTTTCCGACCCACTTGAATAAATCCTGCCGAATCGTTCAACATCTCTGCGTAGTTAATAGCAGTCTCGTGTGGTACAATTAGAGCAACGTTATCACAAACTTTAAGTCGAGCAAACATTAAAGAATTCAATTTTGATTGTAATGATTTGGATTGGTTTCTTAAAAAGTGTTGTTCTTCCGATTTTATATCGAAGCGCATTGTTGAAATTTTTAGTTTTTTTGCCACATCCTCTAACAACTTTGCAGCAGCATCTATAATCCTAGAGTGATTAAGGATCTTGTCTACATACTTAACTATAAATTTATTATTGAGATTAAGGTACTTTACATAGGTAATTTCGTTTCCTATTAGTGGTATGTAATTACAGTATACACTGTTCGGTAGTTGAATTAAGGAGCAATTTTCGGCTGCTCTCAAGTTCGACTTAGTCAAAGCTGGTATATCGGTAAAATAGGCTTGGTTAAAAACTGTGCAGTTACTTACAAACAACTCAGTTACATTTTCAAAAAGCAGGGGTGTCCTTGGAGCAATTAAATTTGTAATATTCTTATCCTGGTATGCGGTGCTAAGCACAATTGCGCAAAGTGAATAGAAACATAGTAAAACTTTGGGTGACCAAAAACCTTCCCGTGTTTTAGCGATTTCAATGCCTTGATCCAATAAGGTTTTTGTAATATTTAAGATGACATGACGTATTCCAAAATTAAGGTCGAAACATGTTTTAACTGCGATTATATAAGCAGATATTACACAAATCATTAATGCAATGCATAGCCAAACATAAATGTCAAATATATTGAGAACTTCATTGAAGAAGAGGGAACTACTCATTAAACCACCACAACTGACAAACCTCGTTGATCCTATTTCATCAGCAATAGAAATGGGAAAGTGAATACCATCTGCATTGATTATTTTGTCCTCCAGTTTCATATAAATTCCAAAAAATGGTAAGTTACCTTCATCGATCGGCTCAACGTTGCCAAACGAGCAACTTAATTTTAGCCTGTCATCTAACGTCCTGGTTGTATAGCTGTAGTTATGTGCTATGGTTTCAAAGACTTCAAACAAAATATTAGTTGGGTTTAAAAACCTGACACGATTCGATGGACACACTCCAAATATTTCAGTGAGCCGTGCTGCAGATTTTGACTAAATGTAATCAGTTATGTGCCAATCACTTCTGATGGGTGATTCAGGGAAATAATTGGAGCCTAGGGTTATTCCTTTATGACATTCCTTTAAAATTCTCTCTGAGCAAGGGTGTAAATATTCTGTTTCCGTTTCTGTTTCGTGGTAGGAGATTATATGAAAAATGGCACTGGTTTCCTCCATCGTAATATACGCGGTGATATGTAATGATTTGTATACCCATTCATAAATCATATCTTGCTTATGGGTCGCATTTATATGTCCTCCCAAGACCAAGACGTGTACGGCTTCTGGCTGAAATCCTGGAAGAACATTAGGTGAGCGTGTGTACTCTATTGCCCATACATGAGGCATTCCAATCCAGATGAGAGGGTGGCCATCTTTCCTTGAAAGAAGAATGACTTCAGGAGGAAATATTGTAATAAACAATTGCCCAGCCCAAGGTTTTGCTCTTCGAGAAAATTCTGTCCTATTTATACAACTGCAATAGGTATAGTATTGCATTGCAATGGGACAAGTGAAGGTAGTTTGAGAATTGTTTCTGAATTTGTTTAAAAGCGATGACGAAAGCCATACTAAGGGAAAGGACCTGATTACTTTACTGAGACCAATTACTAGCCGCCTAGTTATTACAGGATTTTTTGAAGGATGGACGTGTGTGGTTGTGCTGAAACTTGTAACAACAATTAAACTGGCTATGTACTGGGAATTTTCAAGATAATTTGATAAGTTTATTTCAAGTGGCTCCTCAGAAATTTTGGTTGAAGATTGGTTAAATGTACGGAATTGACTAGGGTAGTCCTTCTCTAATATTGGTTCAATTTGCAAGCAGGCCATTGCTGGAAATAGCGAAAGGAAAAGTGTAACTTCAATCTCCATCGGTATATGTGTTTTGTTGCTGAGTTATAACAAAATTAAATGTGTATCTTTTGGTATAAATTTATAAAATGAATTGGAATATCTAAGTGCATATTTACTTGTTCTCTGGAAACGCATACAACATACGTGACTGTCGAGGGTTTCAGAGGAAGTTATGAATATATTGTAAGATACCAAGTCTACATAACTGATTATGGTAATGGACAAGAAAGTGTATAAGAATATTTAGTAGGATTGGAGGTAATCTAACTTAAGTCAATATTAAACCCAAAACATGGTCACAAAATATTTCTCTAATCAATTTCTGACGTTAATGCAGATGAACATTGCACAATTTAGATTAATATATTTCAGTTCAAAACATAATGTCAAGTTTAATCTAAAAAAATTTTTTTCAATTTTTCAAATTTATTCAATTGTTTTAGAGCTTTTATTTAATTCGTTTTAATGATTCGAATATAACTTCAATGTTAAATAAATGAACTTGACCTAGAACGTATATAACATCTCGTAATATTACTTTAGCATAATGGAAATAATGGAGAGATAATTTATTGGATGTAAAAATACAATCCAATTATGTAATTTTCTAAAAAAAAATTAACCGATTTATTTTGCGCAAATAAGAACATTAGAGTTTCTTATGTTATTAAACAATGCAACCACACATACCACAAACATTCCAGAATTCCAACAAGGATTCCTGGAAATAGTCCAAACAACCAAATATAGAAAACTACCTGTATATTCCCCTTCATTGTTGGTTTTGATAAAACATTCGGCATTTTATTTTTCCAGTTATTCTTCAAAATGCTTTGCCAAAGCGACCACAGTCCTGAGGAATAAATTCCAGATATTCGCCTCAATAATTGCAAACTAAATACACCCTGAAATGATACCTTGATATCATACAACATAACTGGCTTTCTACCTACTTGAAGAAATCCTACTGAAGTCTGTATTGATTGTGCGTAATTTATAGCCGTCTTATGTGATACAATTAGGGCAACGTTGTCACAAATTTTGAGTGGGTGGATCATCAACGAATTCAACTTTAATTGAAGTGCTTTTGCATGACTTCTTAAAAAGTTATCTTCTTCTGCTTCTGTGTCTAACCTCAGCTTAGAAATTTGTAACCTTTTGGTCGTGTCCTGAAAAACTTTTGCTGCACTAGCTAGAATTCTGGAATGGCTAAGGATTCTATTTATATAGTCCAAAATTATCTTATTGTATGGGTAATAGAATTTCACATAAAGAAATTCATTTTCAATTAATGACCTTCCATTACAATACACCTCGTTTTGTTTTTGAGCTAAGGTACAATTTTCAGCAGCTAATAAATCCGCTTTTAGGAAGCCTGGTATATCTGAAACAATGGCTTGAGAAAATATAGTGAAGTTATTTTCGAATAAATCGGTTATATTTTCGAAAGGCTTAGGTCGCCTTGGGGTTATCAGCTTTGTTATATTTTTGTTTTTGTACGCAGTGCTGAGAACAATTGCACAAAGTGAGTAAAAACCTAGTAATATTTTTGGGGACCACAAAAATTTACATGCTTCATTAATTTCCACGCCCTGCTCAAATAGGGCCTTAGTAACGTTTAATATGGCATGAGAGAAACGAAGTTCTCTACTGCAGATTTGAAATTTAGCTGCAATTGTGTATGCAGATACAGCCAAAATTACCAATGCAATGCAATGCCAAACATAAATATCAAATATGCTGACAATCTGATTGAAAAATAGGGAACTATTTTTTGAGTTCCCACAACTTATAAACCTCGTTGATCCTATTTCATCAGCAATTGAAATGGGATAGTGGATGTTAGATGTGTTGATTAATTTGTCTTCAAATTCAACATAATTCAATAAGACTTCCCGCATCTTTGACGAATCAAGTTTTCCATGAGAACAACTCCGATGAGGTCCTAAACGTTTTGTTGTATAGCTATATTTTTTTGTTATTGCTTCAAACAATTTAAATAAAATGGTTGTGGGTTTAAAATAATTCGGGGTTTTAAAGGGGCAGACCCCAAAAATTTCAGTTAGTCGGGCTGCAGCTTTTGAATTTGCATAATCATGAATTCTCCACCGAGTTTGTGAGCTTCCTTGGTGATCTTCTGAGCGTACGGATATCCCATTACGACACTCTGAGAATCTGTTTGAGCACGGGTGCGCAAATTCTATTTGAGATCCCGTGTCATGGTAGGAAATGACATGGAAAATGCCTGTAGTCAGCACTTTATAAATGCTGCCATGGATATGTAATGACTTATGTGCCCATTCATGAACCATGGCTTCCTTTAACGAACCATTTATATTTCGGTTTAGAACCAAGACGTGTACTGCTTCGGGTAGAAATCCCGGGAGAATGTTTTCTGATTTAAGTGAATGCTGCCATTTCATGCCCCATACGAAAGGCAATCCAAGCTTGCCACCAGATGGGGCATTTCTCCTAGGATGGAAAACAACTCTAGGAGGAAATATGGATATAAATAGTTGCCCAGTCCATGGTTTTGCTTTACGGGAAAACTCATTCTTTTTAATCCCACTGCAGTGGCTGTACTCTTCCATAAATATTGAACAATTGATCTGATCTTGGGTATTGTTTTCAAGTTGATTTAGAATAGATGTTGGCATCCATACTGTGGGATTTGGAAAGACTGGCTCGATGACACCAATCACTAGCCCTCTTGTTATTACAGGATTTAGCGGAGGGTGGAATTGGATAGTAGGACTGAAAGTTGTAATAACAATTAAGTCATGTTTGTATTCGGAATTGTCAAGATATTTTGATAAATTTAGTTCACTTGAAAAAGCCAAGATTTCGGCTAAAGTGTGGTTTGTTGTTTGGAAATAACTTGGGTAGTCGTTTTCTAATATTGGCTTGTAGGGATAGCAGATAAGTTTTGGAAGTAGATAAAATAAAAGAACAAGTTTCAGTTCCATCTTTCTAGGGAATAAAACACGTTTACTTATTCTCACCAGCGACGATATTCGATGTGTATCTCGCAGAATGGATTTACAAAGTGAGATAGATTATCCAAGAGAGCAATTTCTTATTTGATTCGTTATTGAAAAATGTGGTAAACATTCAACAAAAGTCCATATACTAAGTGGCCTTCAAAATAGTTTGTACATTGGCAGTAGACTACTTGAAGTCAATAATCGACCTAGAGTGCGATCACGACATAGTTGCATGTTTGCTATCTGACGTCAATAATTGTCAACATTGGATAGTCTAGAGTCATGTGTTCCGCTTTGAATGAAAATCTTAAGTTTGATGTCAACTACGTTCTATCCTGTACCGATTCTAGATATGGATTAGTAGAAGTAAAGGATAATCATATTGCAATGCCGGCTTCATTTGATTTATACATTCCGCAATTAAATTGCCACATGAGAGAGTGCATTAATATTAAGTGATTCCACTGAACGTTTGAAGAAACTAATAATAATAAATATTCACATGCAAACTGTATTGTCGTTTCCAAATCAATTCAATTTCATCCATCCAGTGATATAAGGAATTATCATGCAATCTCATAATAAGCCTAATGATAGATATAATGGCAACACCGTATATTATTATGTTTGAGTTCTGTGCCGAAAACAAATATTAGAGGAATAACTTTTACGACAGGAATATCAGACGGCAGTTATTCTGCATCATGGTTAACGTGGATATTATTTCATTTCCACAATGTAATCACATACACTGCATGGCATTCAAATCGAATTCAGTTTATCATTCATCATACATGGTGCTCACGCTTACTTAGATGCTCGACAAAATCCTGCCAGAATTTAAAATCCAATCTGAGCTGAAAAATTACACTATGACGTGTTACGTTTATCGTGACCCAGAATAACTGACTTGGGTATTCGTGCCATAAAACTTTTTTGCGCTTTTTATGTCAAATACAGGAATTGCGCATAATATTATATTAAGTGCAATTGCATGATAATGCTTGAGAATTTTGCTTGAAGGTGTTTGAATTGACTTGATTTGAAAACGACAATAAAGTCTGCATGTGTATATTTGACCATTACAATTTGAACACAAATAAAGTTGAATGAATTTGAGTGGTTTTTCATTGGTACAAAAATTTGTCGGTAATATTTATTTATTTATTGTTTGTCATTTCATATTTTATATACTTACTGCATGGAACTAAAATTCAATCAATCGTGCCGATACCTTACGCGGATTTGGGAACCAAAATAATTCGCCAAGAGTGATTCAAAATTCAATGTAAATAAAAAAATATTCCGAAGTGAAACTTGTTTTTACACAAAACTACAGAAATTGCACTATCCCAACTCAATCATATCCCAGCATAATTCTGTACTATAAATGAACTTGCATCTTGGAAAAAAATGAAACCCAGCAATGACCACTGGATAATTATAATACTTTGGTACCTACTGACACCTCGTTGTTACGGCTCCCATCAACCAGTTATGGAAGGAAATTCAATTTGCGGTATGAAATACAACATTTTTGCTTTTCATTCTTTTATATGGCGATTTCACTGTTAATGAATAATATCTAGGTTTTGAACTAGAGGAGACCGTGATTGTTTGTGAGGACGATACTATCGTCCTTCAATGCGAGTTTGCTGATATAAATATCAGGATCATAAGTTCAGAGTATGGAAGGACGGAAAAAGGAACAGCTGTTTGTCCAAGTCGTCAAGATAGCACACTGAACTGCACATCTGATTCCACTGAAATGGTAACAGAAATGTAAGATGATTATAATTGTAAATATAAGAATTGTAAAATAGCTAACAATGTTAATAAATGTTATTCATGGCATTTGTCTCAATTTATTTTTCAGATGTAAGGGGAAACATCACTGTCATCTTAAAGCCACTAATACAATTTTTGGAGATCCATGTCCTCATACAAGCAAATATTTGACAATAAAGTTCTGCTGTATATAGAGTAATGGCTCAGAATAATTAAACAAACAAAAATGACTAAATTTCAATTTCTTGAGTTAATATAATGAATTTAGTAAATTAATCATAAAGTAGTTAATCATTTTAATGTTTTAAATCCACTCAATTAGAAAGAAATCTACTTAAAACAAATGGTGCATATCTATACACATGCTACATTTAGTATCGTCTCTAAACCAATCAAATTTAAAAATATTATATAAATAACAAATCTGATGTCACTAAAAATCTGCTGAATTCCAAGAAACCGTTGAAAATGCTATAACATCAATAAGCGCTGTTCATAATATTTGTGATTTGATTGAAAACGACGCTGTCATCTTAGAGCCACCGATGTTATGTTTGGTAATCCGTGTCCAAAAACAGGCAAATATTAGAGTTAACGTTCTGCTGCGTATAGGCAATGGTCTAACCCTGCCCGAGACATAAAATGAATCAGACTATCAAAAATAAAATAAATATATTCCAATAATGTTGGATTATAATTATTCCAACAATGGATTATCAAAGGTAGAGCAACACTGTATATTTGAACCATTGTTATATTTTACAATAGAAACACGAACCGAATGAAAGTTTATAATAGCTCTGATTTGGTGAATTATTTTGTATCATGCTATTGTTCATATAAACGCCATGGCACAAATATTGCCCATTTTAAATTTTTTTCGTTTTTTAATATTTTCTATGCATATTTGTCGTTTTTATTAAATACTAATAGACTGGGAATACACGACATTTCACGAAGTGATAGTGGCACAATTCTGGAGATGACAATTTCTTCGGAGATGCAGTACAGATGTAATTATGGAAGATTCACCCGTTTTAGGGCTGATATTAGAAATTATGAGTTGATTTAAACAACGCACCGTGGCATAAGATGAGAAAAATGTAATACTGGCATTCGTATTGATTTATTAAAGTTTTCATATGTCGTCAACAACACTGAAATTTTTGAACTTTCTTGGTAAATGTCAGATTCATTACATATTACGGAATGATTAGATTTATATCTACATGCAGCAAAATTTCACCTCCAAATATTTGCTTGTGCCAGGACACGGGTTTCCATAGATCCTATCTATGGCCATAAGATGACAGCGTTTTTTTCCATCACACCTAATATTTAAAGTGAAACAGGGTAACCCTAATAACATTCCTCGGCAATGTAAACTATTCATACAACAATATCTTACCAGTCAGCTGTTATCTGAGTAGAATTTTGTGACCTGCAGTCTATTGTTTTAACGAAACTACTAGGACAAACAGCAGATCCCAAATGAGTTCGTCCATAAACCGCAGTTACAATTTTGATATGTTTTTCAGAATCGCACTGAAGGGCGATAGTGCCTTTCTCACACGTAATCACAGTCTCTTGCGCATGAAAACCTAAATAAAATTTGTAATCCGGGAAAATAGTTAGGAAATTAAGTTGTACTGAATTGTGTAAAAAAAATTATTAGGATACCGCACAACATATTTGCTTCAAGAACCGATGGATGGGTGCCGTAAACACGGAAAACTACGACGCACAAAAGTACCATAAATATTTGGTACACGTTTTTGTACTCCATTTTCATATCCACAGATATACACAAATATGTTTGTGGACTAACTTTGTTTAATAACTGTGTTGAATCCGGTTAGTGAAATATTTTGTTCACTCAGATTGAATCGGCAATATCTTGTCGAATTTTTTTAGATACTCAATCAGATTGAATAACATGCAGATAAAATGATTTGCTGGACTGAAATTTAGTTGCTTGAAGGATATGGCATTCTACTGCTGGAATGAAAGAATATTATTGGTATTCATGCAGAATAATTGGCTCCTCATGTTCGTGCTATAAACTGTATGGCTATTAATTCAAACATGTTCATCAAATAATATCGAGCTCTCTCATGCGATATCGTATTCCAGCCATTTATAAATAATGGCACCTCAATAATATACTATCATATTTAATTTCTGTCAAGGAAAAAAAATATTGATACAGTTTATGACACGAAAGTATAGAGTTAGTTATTGTACATCATCATTATCAGGCTCAACATTAGTGAATAATATGTTTCAATAAAATTCTATCAAAATAAAAATAATTTCTAAAGTACCGCAGTATTTTTACGAAAACCTGCAAAGGTGACACTTTAACATGGTATAAAAGTCTAATTAAAAGGGCCAATCTGCATTCATATCTGAAATTAGTAGGCAACCGTAAATAATAATGTGTACTAAAATCATACCTCCTTCCCAGATGAAAATAAAACAAGGCAGTGGTGATTGGATAACTATAGCGATTTTGTACGTGGTCGCCACTTGTATCCCCTATTCACTGGTTGTTGAAGGACGTATATATTGTGGTATATTAGTAAACACTTTCATTCATATTTTCCTTTTATACATTGTGTCAAAGCAAATTACTGACGATATTAGGTTTCCAAATGGAGGAGAGTGTGGTAGTTTGCGAGGACAATGTTATCGCACTTCAATGCGACCTTGCCGAGAGCGAGATTAAGATTATTACTGCCATGTATGGACGGACAGCCCCAGGATGGGGCAATGGGACTGTCTGTCCTAGTCGTTCCGTTCAAACATTAAATTGTAGGTCTGATGCCACCCAAAAAGCTGCTGAATTGTACGAAACACTGGTATGAATATGTTACAGCATCAATAATTGTTGTTCAAACTATTTATGCAATTTTCATTTGCAGATGTGATGGAAAACAACGCTATCATCTTCAGGCTGGAAATAAATATTTTGGAGACCCGTGTGATGGCACGAGCAAATATTTGGAGATTACGTTCTGCTGCATATAGCCAAAGGCCAATCCATGATGTGATAAATATTGAATCAGATAATCAAAAATAAAATGTTTAAATTTCAGTAGTCTGAATTTACTATTAAAATGTCTATAAATAAATCAGAAATCCTGTACCGATTTTAATGTTTTAATCCATTACATCATACATACCATTTTGCAATTTAGTACATGAAATCTTACTGAGAATGGGTATTGACGTGACTGTATAAGTAATACTGAGCAGCGAATAAAGAGGGAATAAAATGGCATAATTATTTTGTAGACAATTATTAAGTTTAAAAAATGCCTAGGATGGATGGCAAATTTGTGGATTCCAAATAATTTAAATTTAACCATATACATTCAATAATCTGACGCATTATCACGCGATTCTGTATAAAACTTATTTATATGCAATGCTACACAAAATCATACCATGTCTCATTGCTGCATTAATGAAATCGATACGGCTTATCACACGAATATCAGTAGTCAATCATTCTATTTCATGAGAACCTATAATTTCACCGAATTAAAATAAAATCCAACATATTATTCAGTATACATGTTCCTGACGCTGCCTTGGTAACAGTAATATTTTGGCCAGATATCTAAGACGCAGCCTAGAGCATAACAATACTACCGAAATATTCCACCAAAATCACACTAAAATGAAAATGGGCAGCGATCGTTGGATAACCATATTGTTTTTGTGCGTCGTAGCTGCGTGTAACTCGGTCTCTCATATGCCAGTTATCGAAGCGAATTTGATTTGCGGTACAGTAGTAAATATATTCACACGATTCTTAAATTTATTAGTGAACCAATTTAACCGCTTTCTAATCATACCTAGGTTTTAAATTGGAAGAGAGTGTGGTAATTTGTTACCCTGGTACTGTTGTCCTTCAGTGTAAATCTGACAAACATCTCAAGATTTTAAAGGCAGAGTATGAACGGACCGAAAATGCATATAATCTTTGTCGTGGTTATGAGGTCAAAACA
>JAHZMV010005607.1:0-11834 GCA_027743765.1 Coecobrya sp. COE2
TATATTTAGTTGTTTCAAGTAACAATTAGTATAAGGATATTTAACACATAAATGTCAATATTTTGGCAAAGATGGCTATTCCAATATTTTTGTAGTCATTGTTTCCACGTTTCTTGGTTAAGTATGAAATGACGGCGTAATGATGAATAAATAATTTGCATTTTCTGCACTGATTAGACGAGCCTAACAATACTCAAGAAAGGTATTAAATTGGTAAGTAGATACTAAGACTTCTATTACGAGTTTCCAAAATATTTCATGAATAACGTGATTTTGAGATAATCCAGTCCCAAAGATTATCCCTGCTTCACTATACATGAATCGCCGGGAATTTCTGTGGGAAGGCAGGCACAAAGTTAGTCCAAGAAATTAATCAACAATGCCGATGGCGGTGAATCCTTAAAACACATAAATTCGAACATCGTTCTAAGAGCACATCACAGCTTTGTTAAAATATTCTTAATTTAAGAACATACTGGCTTCGTTTCCGACAAAATATCATTGTTTATAGCAGAGATATATTTATTTGCAAGTATCGTCTATATAATTTGTGTAATTCAGCAGGAATATATTGTCTGGTGAGCTTATTGAAAATAATAAATTATTTCTATAACTGACTACACAAAGGTGCCGTTTAGATTAGTATGCATGTTTAACGTAAAAGAATCGATTGTTTTCTGACTTCAGTTCTTACGATGATGGGCAACCAGACGAAGATATTTTTTGTCAAACGTCGACGTCTTAGGTAATTTTCGGGAAATATTAAGACAATTTTGATTACACCTGCAAATTTCATCTATATAAACCTGGAGGTAGTATTGGTGGAAATTTGGAGATATTTTCTGCATGAAGCTTGTGAAATTCGCTAGCGGATCTAGATATATTATTTTAGGAAATGTGAATGAATTTGTAGGAATTATCTTAAGATATTTTTTGACTTTACTGGAATTGGTATTTTTTAACAATGCTCGTAATATGTGCTTGTAAATCTGAAGATTTTTGGAAGTTTAGATAGAAAGCAACTGAGCGTTCTAGATGTTTTAAAAACATGTGTGTATTTCAGGTCAAACCCGGGATATATTCGTAACAATTTGTAGACATTTTTCTGAAGGGAAGGGTCCAATCTGAAGCGATTTTCTTACACGCTATGAAGACATGTTGAGGCAAACTGCTGATATTTTTGGGAGAAACAAAGCCATACTTTCCCATTAATTCTCATTGTTCTTCCGACAACCCTGAAGATTTGTTATATGAAACTGTAGCATGATACTGTAGCAGGATCGTTTTTCTAACTAGGAACTAATTGCATATTTTTGGTATCTATAATCCATTTTTCTCATTGAATCCACCTAAATTTCAGTCAATTTTTTATTTGGAATCTCTATCCAAGTACGCTCTTTATTAATCCAGAATACAAAATATTGCATTAAATCAAAAGCATAATATTAAACCGCTTGGCTTACATTGGTAGCAAATCTGGGTATTCATTTCTCGTGAATTTAAAACTGCCTTAGTTGGATGCGTCGATCTGAAAACATATTTATTTAAAGAAGAATATTATGTTCAATGAAATATTGAGCAACATTTATTGGCCGTGACCCCTTTGGAAACCTTACTCTCAAATGTCCCTGCCCTGATTTTTGTTTAGGAGCATACTATGAACAAACAATCCGCACAAAATTTCATTCCCCCAAAATTTGATTTTTGTCATTATTTTTGGATAATCTATATTTTTGTTTAAACAGTTATAACTTTTGAATAGGTATTTCTATAAGCTACATTGCTTCAATTTCATTGATTTCTACAATATAAGCGTAAACATTACGACAAGTAATTCCACTTTCGCATTTGCCTATATGTACGATACTGTCTCGCTGAATGTCTATAGTATGCTTTATTAAATGCAAGACCTTGGATAAAAATTTTAAGGATGCTTTTGAGACACTTTTGTTTCTTCTGTAGCAGTCGCACACAACATGCAATTCAGATGCCGATTGCTGTGGTATGTAGAGGAGGAATTATGTAACCATATGCAGAAGAAAAAGTTAAAAATATGCACTGAACACGCGATTTGAAAACATTCCCAAAATTGGGCTCGACAAATTATCACTGAATATTATGTGCAGTACGTGAAGGCTTTCACATTGATATAAACAGTAGTTAAAATATGCACGAACTTATGATGCATCCTTGTGAAAGGTTTCATAAAGATAACTTAAAGCGTTGATAAGCTACAACAGATTGATTTGTGGTGGGGCTGAACATCCTTCTACGTGGTAGGGCTGAAATTTTTTGTTTTTTTATACGATGATACCAAGGGCGTCACGCCCTAAAAAGTTTGCTCATTGATAATGTTTGATGTCGAGTTTTATACTTCATCTTATTATTTACTGTATGCTGCTGTTATTTTATTTCCCTATATCCAATTTCACATAGTACACCTTGAGTAGCAGTCCTCTGATTTGTTATGTATGCCTTACTACCACAAACTGTCCACCACCTGGAACTAGGTAACCTACCCCTGTGTATTCATTTAAACATACTTCTAAAAGTAGATTTTTTTGGAAATGGACTTTTAAAATTCAACGGCGCACAAACACCTGCCAATCAATTTTTACATTTAATAGCTCAAATGTAAGTTATTGTATTGATCTATTATCTTTATAGGATCAATTTTAAGTATATGAGATTCATATATCTTTAAAACATTGTTCCAATATAAATCGTGATGTATTTCAGGTTACGAATATTTTCTTTAAATTCTGGCTGCCACAATTAATACAATATTAAATCAGCTTTAGTTTGAGATATTGATCGTAAAAATTAGTTTACAGTTTTTTGTGTCTTGTTGTAGTTTAGAAGTGAACTTTTATCAATTCACATGCATGTAGGTAAGCCATTGCACGTAGCGAAAAAAACCTTATGGTATGGTAGAGGGGGGAGAGTCGCATTTCCTCTGGCTGGAGGCATTCTCCGAGGTTGCATGCGCCTGTACCAGGGATAGCCTGAAGGACATCATTCACCGGTAAGGGTTCCTGCTTCCAAAGGGCTTGTTAAATGGAACTGATGACATGAGTGATCTTAGCACAGCATGGTGCTCCAAAACCAAACAATTGCACGAAATTTTAGAGGGATTCTAGTCATTAGTCCGTGAAAGAGAAGAATCAGGTGGCCAAAGGGGCCTTACATTGGTGAGGAACTGTCGCAACATGCAGTCAATGCAATTCTTATACTGTACAATTAGCAAAAGACAAGACAGCAATTCCATTAATTATGCGAACTTTGAAAATAAGAATAATGTAATATTTTTTGCATTTTTGGATTACGATCAACTTTTAAATGTTAACGAGTTTAAATAAACGATACCTTCCGCAAACGTTATGACAGTTATCCAAATTAAAGGGGAAAATATATTTTCAAAACTAACCATAAATATTTTATTATCAAAAACATTTGTAATTTTACACTTTCGAATTACTTTTGCCATTATTGTTGTCCTGTCACCTATTCCAAATGCATTTTTTGAATAGAGCATAATGCTTCTTTGATTGTACCGCATACCATATGTGCTAACCTAGCCATAACTCATTTTTTGAAACTTATATTCATGTCCTGGTCTGATGTTGTCCTCAACAATGGCTATGTATTAGTCCCGAGCAGGGCGAACATGCTCATGCATCATTTTGGGCAGTATAAATCTCATCATCACAAAATATGATCTGTGCAAACTAATTCGCTATGAATAACATCTTTATTATGACGATTGAGGAATTAAACGTAATAGTTGCCACTTACCCTATGATCATTAACCCACTAGTATGGATGAGGCAGCACGAATTGGCAAGATGCGAAGAGAGCTGCCTGCGCCATCTACATTCAGATAGTTGTACTCACTCTCTATCATAACTGCATAATCGCATAGACGGAGCTACATCCGGCGGCAACTTTTAAGTGCTGACGTTATACCGTTTTAGTGAACATGCCTCTACTTTCTTTGAGAATTTCTGTTTTTCAAGTTGATATTTCAAAACTGCAAGAATTCAATGCAAAATAATTGTCGGCCACATTCTAGTTTTCATGTGTAAAAATCTTAGCGTAAGGATGATACTGGGCAAGTTGATAAATGCGTACAAAGCTAACCGTTATTTAGCAATAACACACACTGTGACAGAAGAACAACAATAATTGGCTTACATGTTTTTGTTGTGTTGTCGATGCAAAAGTCTTTCTATGGCGCCAATCAATTCAATTGATTAATTGTATTCCTTGTGCTGAGTAGAGCTTGCATTACTTTTAAAATTTTATTTTTCTGGAAGAAACAATCGAACTTTTACGAATAAAAAAGAGGAGTGGTTAGTTAGTTATTTTTTAGGTAGTACCGCAGTTTTATTTGATTAAGAGGACAGAGAAGCCGTGAGGTGGTGAAGTGAGAAGAGGGGGACATTGGAGAACAGTATGACAAAGGGAGAGGAAGGATAATTTAAAAGTGAAAGTGTAATTAATGTTCGGTGGATATTAGTCAGACTTGAAGTACAGTGTGAAGTGTTCAATTCTCTCTTCATCACTATGGCTCCTATCCGGCATCGGTGCAGTAACTGTCGTCAAGAGAGGGCGAGGTTGCGACGTGTCGGAATCAATCTGCCCGTTATAAATCGTAGGCGCCAGCAGCTGAGTCAACGGCCACTGACAGAAGATGATAGAATTTGTGAGTCTTGCTACCTGGGTAACAGATTTCGAGCAGGGGCAGATTTAGAGGCCAATCCAAACGTTGTTGTTGCTGGAGTGGAGGCAGAAATGAATTTGGAGGTAGATGAGAATGGTATCGTGTTACCAGCTGGAGCAGTTATGCCGGTAGATGAAGACGTTGCGCCAGATGTGGTCGATGAGGTTGAAGCAATAGACGGAGTTGGAGAGTTTGAGCCTAAATTTCCGCCAGTTGACGAAAACCCAATTGAACAGAATGATGGAGTAGTTGAAGAAAATATGCAGCAGGTAGATTTTATTTGGCGAGGTTTGGAAGGAGAATTCCCAATGGATGTTGATCGTGAACGGCTTGGTTGGGGCTCAACTCAAGGTGCTCAACAGATAACTGGAGTAGAAGACCAAGAAGCACAGAACGGTGACTCTACGGCTACAGCAGGCTCATCTATAACAACCTCCATGATTCCCAACCAGTCAGAGACAACAGTCACACGTAGTCAACACACCCTCGTCAAGAAAGACGAAAGCTATTCCCCTAGTGGTGGCAGTGACCCAAGTTCTGACGACACCGGTGATCGACCAGTTGGTGAAAGAATGTCGAACGAAAATCGTCCCCGTTTGAGCAATGTAATGAACTGCAACATTTCATTTAGATTTACAAGCTCAATTATTTTTGCATGACGCTTGCCATAACTTGTGCTTACAGGCTAATGAATTTCAAACCGTAGATTTATGCTTAATTTCTATGCCTCCTATGCTATAACCTTACGATTTACGCTTAAATTATAAAAGGTGGAGTTGCACGTAAAATCTGTTACCGGGTCGGAGGACTGTTGCTTAATCTGTGGACCAAACTCAAAAGGACTACCACTAGCTAGGTCAAGAATCCCTAAGTCAGCACAAATTGACCTTTGGATAACTGAAAAAATATACCTTCCTGGATCCTGCAGATCTTGCCCTCAGCACATTAGTACAAACACTTTCACCGATGATTCAAAGATGGCAATACGAAACCTTCACAATTTGGAAAACATTCTTCTAACCACAGAAGAAGCAATGTCATTGCTTCATCATGTGACAGATGTTGCAGCGAAACCGAAGATGGACTTCGGCGTAAAAGCTTTTACCACTGATGATGACTATTTGGAGTTTACCGGATTGACGATCACCCACTTTGACGACCTTTATACCGAAATTGGGACCCACTTCTATAAGAATAAATCGTATGCCAAACTCATTGAATTTTCAGTATTGACTTGCTATTCCTAACGCTATGCTTTACTATAATGCTTATCATTTTATCATATTTAGTGAAGACATACGTAGAACTGCTTTAGCGCTTTTCCTATGCAAAATGAAGACAGGCTGCTCTCAAACATTCCTCTCCAAGCTTTTCAAAATTCCACGATCAACAGTTGGACGGTATCAGCAGAAGATACTAAAAGTTTTAGTAGAAAAATTTGTTCCGAAATACTTAGGATACTCGCACATGTCAAGAGAGGAGTATATTAAGTCCTGTCACACAGAATTTGCCCGGACCATCACTGCAGCTGAAGACAGCCAAGCCATTGCCATCCTTGACGGGACGTATTTCTACTGTCAGAAGTCGGCAAATTACAAGTTGCAGCGCAGACTATACAGCATGCATAAGACTCGCCCACTTGCAAAAGCAATGATGGTAGTTGCGCCCAATGGATACATTTTGGAAGTGGAATGTATGTACATGGCGGATGGGAAAAACAATGATGCCTCAATATTCAAGCACATGGCAGGAGAGCGTGGATTTCCGTTATTTTTTAAAGTTGGGGATATAATAATTTGGGACCGTGGATTCAGGGACTGTTCAAAGCTTGCAAAGGAACTTGGATTAAAGGTTATGATGCCACACTTCCTAGAGAAGAAGGTTAAGCAACATTCAACAGAAGAAGCTAACGAGTCCAGGCTAGTTACAAAACTCAGGTGGGTGGTCGAGTCTGTCAACGGACGCCTGAAGAGGAAATGGAAGTTTCTGGATGGAAAAATTGAAAATACATACCTGGACAGCTTACAAGATTACGTGAGAGTTGGATGTGCACTACTGAATAAATATTTTCCTCCGTTGGTGACTGACAAACCTGAAGATGCCGGTATTGCTAAAAAAATGTTAGAAAGGAGTAAACAATCCAATCTCCTAATGGAAGCCGTGGAAAAGAAGAAAATTGCACCAGCCAGACAGAAGTCAAAATATGCTAAGCTAGAAGCTAGTTCACTGGAAAATTTTCCCAGACTCAGAATTGAAGATTTGCGGAAGGTAACATTTGGCGTCTATCAAATTAAGCAGGCAGCAAGTTACACTGCCGAGCATCTAGATGAAGACGGTGACTACGAACTATCCTATCTGAAGAGTCATGTGCTGGGAGTTGATCAAGAAGTTATCAGGTAATCTAGCAGACATATTTTAATTATTAACAACCAACTATAATTCATCAAACCCCACAATTTCAATAAAACTTAAATTTTGTTGAAAGTGTGCACATGCAGTCTCGCCATCAACAATCCTCAAAGTACTACGTTTGGATTCATTACACCCCGAATGGAGAAGATGTGCATAGTATTAATGGCTGGTACTGCTCATGTCGTTCCGGAACTCGTGTAGTCGGTTGTTGTGCTCATGCATGTGCGGTGATGTGGTACTTAGGATATGGTAGACATGTAGCTAACCTGACACTTCCTGGACAGAATACTGGTCATCAGTTATTGGATGCAGCGGAGGTTAAAACGAGTCGAAATGAGGATGACTAACTAAGCTAAGTTTCGTTTAAATATATGTCCATTTCATACAAAAAATGATGAAATTGTGATGCGAGTGTCCACTCTTCTGATAAAACAAAACAAAAACAACATTGGATAATTTGACATTCATACTACTCAATTTAGCTTTTTAATTTAAACAGGTCAACATATGCACTTGACCAGGAAAACCAACTATCACTTCGAATAACTTTCACCACCACCTTAAGGTAATCTTATACCTAGATCAACATGAGCGAGGAAGAACGGAGTCGGGAGTAAACTATAAGGTAAATTCTCTAAGATAATTTAAAACTTCTATTTTGCTTAACTGATACCCCTTCTGCCTTCTATCTTACAACCACTTGATTAAGTTTTATATTTATTACATTTTGCAACAAAAATTAATCCGAAAATATTTTCAATTTCAAATATTTCAAAGTTGGGTAAACAATATAATCACCAAATGTAACTAAAAGTATCTACACCAAGGTTGACAAACAATTCATTTATGCAAATAGCAAAAAATATCTTCGCGTTTCTTAGATAGACAATGTAATTAAGTATTTTCAATGAGCTATTTGAAATTTTCT
This sequence comes from Coecobrya sp. COE2, assembly GCA_027743765.1. NCBI lineage: Eukaryota > Metazoa > Arthropoda > Collembola > Entomobryomorpha > Entomobryidae > Coecobrya > Coecobrya sp. COE2. The sequence continues at coordinate 8,064 of JAHZMV010005607.1, forward strand.
TAAATATGGAAGTGTAAGAGAATAACCCAAAATTTGTGCTGAATCTTAAAATGCTAATATTTCTTTAAATTAATTCAATTACTATGTACATTGAAACAGATTTATTATACGAATGCATCATATCCTTGGGTAGTTCATCATAAAATATTGCTACAAATTCGGCTGTATTATAACTTTTCACGCCAATTATTTTGTTAAAAAATAAACATTTTATTTGTAAATAATATCTTCGAATTACAAATACTATGCAACGAATAAATTCGAATTCAGTGAGTTGGTTTTTTCAACAACAGTTTTGTTAGGAAATGACATTTTGCCTATTCTTATAATGCTCCAAAGTTTCTAATCTCTATTGCTTGCGGAGCTTCTAGTTGGAATCGTCGCGATCTGTCGGCCTGACTGAAAGCTTGCAACTAGTAATTAATTTTACCTTAATAATGATTTAAAGAAAATTATTACAATACTTGAATGAATTAAAGGCCACCATTTTGCGTATTTGGCTCATTGCCCCCTTATTAATATGTCCAAATGAAACAAACAGTTCGATTAAATTGAATTTCTAAAAATATTTCCCACTGATGGACTAATTTCAATTTGAATTTCAAAACAGTGTTCTCTTCGTTGTAATAGCAAATATCCAGTACTTATTCTGGCTGCCAAATACATAATGAAACATTTCTTCACAGGACCCAGCTTTGCTTATGTGCGCAATTGAAAGTTGATGGAAAAATTACATCTTTACGTTATTGTATTTCTGCAGTAGTATACTAAATATAAGGTCGTTGACAATAACAAAAACCCGGCGGGCGACGTATCGAAATTATCCTGATAGAAATACTGCTACCGGGAACGGCTACCGATATTATTATTCCTTTGCGAGAAACCACAATGTATCAAGTTACGAATTGTTCGGTCGGGGTAAAATAATGGATTTAAATTTAACTTGAGTTGTTTCAATTAACGTCTAATTGTGAAACTTTGAAATATAAGAGCAACAGTGGGGATATCTTCAAACCGGTTATTTAAAATTTATTCTGGCCATTAATTTTTTTAATTAAATGCAATTCAACCAAGGCTGCAATTTGCAGTCTGCAATCAATCTAGATCACAGCTCCAAGATCCTCGTTAGGGTGTTGGACGAAATTAATTAATAAATGCTTTCGTAGAAAGTCGCAGCACTATTGAAGACAAATATTAAACGAAACGTGACAGGAATAAGTGCTTACTCTAAGTATTGTAAGTGATATGGAGGAATAATTGTGACGAAAAGCGAAGGAGATAAAATTCTAGTTTGTCCTATAATCCAACGAATAAATTTTCAATATCTTCCTACCTTCTTTCTTTTGTCTCCTTTGTTGGCCATGCGTTGACCGCTAGGTACTGATATTTTTAAAACACTATTTTATCAAACGTGCAACTGAATGTGAATTCAGACGGACTCTCTATGCTTTGCATGTGAAACCTAAAATGAAGTTTAAAGCCAAATGATATATCGAAACATGTAGTTCAGTCTGTATAATTTAAAACTGAATTGAATATTTTGTGCCAAACTGTCACTCAATTAGGAATGCGGCTTAATTGTGTTTAGTCGTAAAAACGCTCAGTTTTGTGGCGAAAACTCGACCTTTTAATGTTTGTCATTTTTGGTCAAGGTGAAGTCGATTTAGACTAATAAGGATATTTGGCAATGTGATAACAGAATTATAGTATATCCTTTTGCTAAAGTTTAACACATACCTTTTGCTAATTCCAACCGTAGTGAATAATGGGTAGGGTGGGTTAAATAAGTGTAAATCCGTCCGCTTCGGATTCTCTGCTTATCATATTCAGCAGATGGGACCTATTAGTCTTCCACAATTGAAATATGCTCCCTCCAATCCCATAATTCAACGCTTTTTTATGTTAATATTATGCCATGGTTAACCTCACACTTGAATAATTTTGTGCTGCCTGATTTGAAACATGTTGAATATGGTTTTGAAGTTGAGACGTGTTCCAATCTCTAACTAGTGTGCCTGTTAGCTTAAGCGCGGGGATTCTAGTTAAAGTTATTCGATACAATTTGGACGTAGCCCACAGAATATGGACTTAACAAACCTGAAGAATAATATATTAAACTCCTGCGAATCATGTGCAATAAAAATTTTCATTCGCGATTTGTGGGAACAAGATAAAGTTAATACAATGGCATAGTGTTCATTTTCCCGAGCTTGGTCATTAGTATTCGTCACGGGCATTATTCGTCTATTTTCCAATCATTGACAACCACTGCCTTCTTTCCTTCCTGCACGAATTACATGTTGTTATTTATGAATCTGATTTGGTACTGGTTTGTGACTAAATTGAAAAACGGAAAATGGAAGAGCCGCAAGTATGTTCAAACCAACAATTAATCGTACATGATTTAATTTAAAAGAATTTAATGGCAAGCCTAAAGTTCCAATTGAATTTGCACAAAAATAACTAATACAATGAACATATTTATTTTGCCAATAATATAAGTATGCCCCAATATAAATTTGAACTTTACAAGCAATTTTGGTGTCACGATTTGCGCCTTACGAGTGAGAACCTGGCTCTAAAAGCAAATACGTCAAAGTCGCAGGTGGACGATTTTAGTGTGTTCAGTGAACCTATCAACAATGCACGTACAAGCAATGGAAAAGAAGTGCAGTAACATCTTTGAGTGAATATGTTGTGAATGATTTGCTCAAGTAAACTAGTTTCTAAGCTTCCGAATATTCTGCTATCACCACTTAAGGGTGAGGCTGTTAAGCTACTTCGAATTCAATACTGCATTCAACTTAAGGTACGATGTTATGGCGACAACATTCTACGCCCTTTGATTGAAATCCAAACGCCTAATCGGTGCGGAAAATGACAGAGAAAATTCTTTATTCATCATTTTGTACGCCGTCATTTCATACTTAACCAAGAAATGTGGAAACAATGACTACAAAAATATTGGAATAGCCATCTTTGCCAAAATATTGACATTTATGTGTTAAATATCCTTATACTAATTGTTACTTGAAACAACTAAATATAGACGCAGGCTATGGAAAGCGAAACACAGTAGTGCAAAGTAGTTCTTAAAGCACAATCAGAGAAATTAAGTCATGGAGTAAAATGTGTACTGAATCTAATACATAAAACCGAAAAACTGTAATTTGAAAGTTCAATTTTGCCATATGAAATTAAAAATGTAAACATAGACTGAATTGTTTTATTAATAATGATGTTGAAATATTCACCTGTGGAATTTAAAATTCTTAATTCCGTGGTGTGCCTGAGGTCAAGCACAACCCGAATACCAATTTTCAGAACAAAATTCACATTTTTATAATTTGACCTCTCCGATTTCGAATTCACGTATCTGGAAATTTTTTTATTCCATGATGTTCCTGAAGTCATAAACTATCTGTGTACCAATTTTCAGCTCGAAATTGGAATTTTTATAATTTGACCTCTCGGATTTCGAATTGACCTATGTGGAATAATTTTCATTCCATGATGTTCCTGAGGTCATAAACTATCTGTGTACCCATTTTTAGCTCGAAATTCGCATTTTTATAATTTGACCTCTCGGATTTCGAATTCACCTATCTGGAAATTTTTTATTCCATGATGTTCCTGAAGTCATAAACTATCTGTGTACCCATTTTTAGCTCGAAATTCGCATTTTTATAATTTGACCTCTCGGATTTCGAATTGACCTTTGTGGAAAAATTTTCATTCCATGATTTCCCTGAGGTCATAAACTACCTGTGT
>JAHZMV010005608.1:0-11949 GCA_027743765.1 Coecobrya sp. COE2
TGCATAATAAGATGGCGAGAATTGTTATTTTTTTGTCAAGTATATTTTGAATAAACCTATTTTCATAGCTGGTTTGTTGAGCGCCATGCATGCTAATATAATTTTATTAATATTTCCTCGATAAAAAAGACGGTAGTCCTTGTACACAGCTTGATAATATGACTATTATAACTTTTTGAGAAAATCAGTTTTTCATCATTATTTTGCGTTTCTTTCAACCCAACATAAAAGATAGACATACGCTAATTGCTTTCGGTAGCTCGTGTAATTACGTGGTACTTTCCAGCATTTATGAATTTTTATTCTATTACTTAGATCTTTACAGTGGGAGCAGTCAAGATTGGGCTCGAGAATATGGCCGGGTTAAATATTCTTATACAATTGAGCTGAGGGATGAGGGAGACCAAAAATTTCTCCTGTCACCAGACGATATTTTACCCACTTGTGAAGAAACATGGGAAGCTATTAAAGTTGTTGCCCGTTATCTGAACGAAATTAGAAACACGGATAAAATTGCTTTATTGAGCAATTACAACACGTCAACTACGTCAACGCCATTAAACGAGGACGACGACTACAATGATGAATCTATTGAATCATCAGAAGAGGAAGAAGATGACGCTAAGTAAAGTTTAAGATGAACATAACGGGAAAACATATAGACATGATATTATGTTGTATGTATTATAATGCAAATTGTTATGATAGACGATTTTCATATGCGAACAAATAAATAATATTATGCATAACATGTATGTAAAATGTAGATGATTACTGAACTAGACATTTCATTTGCTTTCCAGTTGCAGTTAAATTAAAAGTTTGATAGTAATATAGAGATGCTTTTATTTATCATTAAAAAGTAAAGGGTATCGGCCGTAAGAAATGAAATGCAATACGAAAGAAGAGAAAATTGTGGAAAGAATGACGCATATGGTGCACCTGCAGCTGTGAAAAATCTGGGTACGATAGTCCCAATTTCATTTTCCAGATTTACCTTCGATAGATTCCAGTATTTTACATCCACACGTACGTAATATCATGAATATTAATTACCTCGTCGATTTCTAGGTAAACAAGCGGAAAAAATACCTAAATTACCAGATAGCACCAGACTGCATAAATTCCAAACGATGAAAATATTCACCTATTTCTTCTGCATCCATTCATATTTTCATACAGGTAATTAATATGATACCGATCCAGCGATGTATTTAAATTCTAGAAAGGTACGTAGGCAGGCACAAAATCTTTCCAATGCCAAGGTCATGACAAAAGGCGTGTCGTTGAACGTTTGACGAGCAATTGTCATCTTTGTCACGTTGCCCCATACCTACCAACACATTGACAGATACAGTATGGAAATTTTTTACGGTTTGTCAAAGGAAAGTCATGCTGATCATTAAAATAATGGGTTACTAAACTGAGAAAATTGTTTTTGTCAAGTACCTGGATCAAATTAGAGGAAAATCTCTGGTGACGTTTATTGACTAATTAATATTCGTCTATATAAAGAATACATACCGTGTGAAGAAAGACTTTCATAATCATTCCCAATTTTCATGAGATCTCTTAACAGCACAGTGTGCATCATGACAAATTGGCTTGTTACAGTATTATTTGCTTCCTTCATTTCCACGCTTGTGGAAAGTAGGGTCAATTATAATGGGTATATTAATTATGTCTGTATTTAACTTGGGGAATTTTTTCTTGAGGATTGTAATAATTACAGTAAGGTTGAAAATGTGTGTATATATTTGAATTTAAGGTACCAGGTCCTTCGGATAAATGGAACGCAAAGCCGAACTTTCGAGGCCTTGAAGAACCTGTTTATCAGGGACGAGATGGACTTTTGGAGTCCACCGTCTAAAATTGGCCCAACTGATATTTTACTGTCTCCAGCCAGAATTCTACCATTTAGGACCTTCCTGGATTCTCTAGGAGCACCTTATGAAGTTTTGATTGATAATCTTGAGTAGTAAGTTGTTCAATATTTAAATAATTGTTTGTGTCTCCTTAAACAAGCCTGCCTTTAAAAACCATGCAATGCCATCATTTTTATGTATGTTAAATTACAGTGAAATTGAATACGAAAGATTGAACTACCTAGCGAGTTCTGAATATCAGATAAGAAATGAAATGAACTGGAACGCTTACCAACGTTTAGAAACCGTAATTAAAATACAGTCTGCCATAAAGTATCTATCTTGGAGTTAAATCCATGTAATTTCTGGGTTCCTTAATCATGGTTTTTAATTAAAAGATTCATCAATGGATGGATGATCTAGCTGAAAAGTATCCATCAATGGTTACTGTATACACGATTGGAAACACTACTGAAAATAGACCAATTAAGGTAATGAAAATATCAACTGGTCCAGCTAGAGCAGACAAACCAGCAATTTGGCTTGATGGGGGTAACGTGAAACTAAGTCTATATCTCGATAAATTTTTCATATATTTCATGTGTTTCCTGTTCTAACGCAGTTTTTCATTAAATTCCCATTAAATTACAGGAATCCATGCAAGAGTAAGTGGATAATGCTATCTATCTAACATCATTAAATTAAAGGGCTACTTGCAGCAATCGTTAATGTTTTAATACATGAATTTTATTTGTACCTTTGCAGGAATGGTAAGGTACTTTTTCTGAGATTAAAACTACGAAATTTCGTTTGACGAAATAATAGTGACAATCCAACTTTCTAAACAGGATTTCACCAGCCACTGTAACGTACATCGCTAATGAGTTGATTATGCAAGCCACACGGTACCGAAATCAAAGGCTTACAAATTACTTTGATTTTTACATTGATCCCGTTATGAACCCTGACGGTATTATTCTCTCTTCAAAAATATCCCAAAATCATAGCAAAAAATTCAGAAGTAAAGTGCAAATTTCGGAAAAATTTGGTAAAATCTGGTTTTTGCTATTTCAGGTTATGAATATACTCAGGTCGACAGATTATGGCGTAAGACCAGGTCAGGGCCACGACCCGTTCTAGGAGGTTTCTTGGGTTGGTGTAAAGGAGTAAGTAGTCAACATGCTTGGTTTGCAACGAACAGTAAATCATGGATTAAAATATTTAAATTTGCAGGTTGATCCAAACAGGAATTGGGATTTCCAATGGGGTGGAAAAGGGTAAGACTGGAAAATTAATGGTTCCTGTGATCTGTCTGTGACCTAGCGTCATTACAAGATAAAACATAAACGTTGCATAGAAAAAGATATAATTGCCTTTTAAGTGAGTATTGCGAGAATGATATTCATTTTTCAGAACGAGCCGTAATCCTTGCAGCCAGATTTATCACGGACCAAACGCTGGCAGCGAACCCGAAGTAGCAGCAATTCAAGAGTTTGTTCTAGAACGAAAAGATAACATCAAACTTTTCTTGACATTCCACAGTTATTCACAGGTATTCAGTAATATTGATTACAGAACATAAATTGACAAAAATTAGATGTGACAAGGCCAGGGGCATAATGAGACGTTTTAACTTTCTCTCAGATTCTTTTACTTCCATGGGGTTATGATGAGGTCCGCACTGATGACCACGATGATTTGGTAATGGTTATAACGATATGATCCTCCACATTAACTTTTTAAATGTATAACATAATTAATATCTACTTATGTGCTGTGTAGATGAGGGTCGGCCTTAAAGCAATTAAGACTCTTGAGAGTGTCCACGGTACACAGTACACTGCTGGAAATACCGCTGAAATATTATATGCTGCCGCAGGTACATGACATTTGAACTTAATTATGGAACACGAACTTAATATATTCATTATGAAAATGTTACAATTTACATTATCTTAATTTCAGGTGGATCCCACGATTGGTAATTTACTTTATGCTGCAAATTAAATTATATCACTGAACCATAAAAATATGTTTGAAATTTAATTGAATTTCTCTTTACATTATTTTTATAGGGCGAAAGGTAACATAATTAATTATACGAGTAGTAGAATTTTAAACTGAAAATGTATACTGATTACAAAAAATATGTTTGTTTAGGTGCTGCTGGAATTAAATTTGCCTATTGTTACGAATTGAGGGATACTGGAAAGCGTGGATTTGTGCTTCCAGCAGATCAAATTATTCCAAGGTAAAAATAGCTGTTTGAATATTATGCATTTCATTTCTTGCTAAACTAATTCCTAATTATGTTGTGCTCTGACTCTTATTAAATGCTTATTATATTTATAGTGGCCAAGAAACTTTCGCCGCTGTGCAGTCCATGGCTGAGGACATAATTGATTTTTACAAATATGACCAATCTCAGCCAGAACCAGAGCCAAGTACCGCCGTTCCAAGTGAACCAGGGAGTGAAAATCCCTTCATTCATTAACCTTGGTAAAACAACGAAATATTTTGTACTGATCAAGAGAAACAGGGGAATTAAGTAGTCATGTCTAGTTATCATTTATCAACACTGCGTTTATACAGAAGATTTCTTCAAAATCTTTTTCCTTCATACCAACCTAAATTAATTATAATATTGTTAAGCTTTCGATGAACAATGGATGTCATTATTAAAAACAAACTCTTTAACCAAAAAAGTATATTTTTGTACAATATTTCATTTTATTGAGTGAGCTGTTTGGCTGTTTACACAGATTATTCATTATTTTAGACTTAACGTTAATTAATTTTACTTCTACAGTTAATACATAATTAGAACATTTTTAACAAGCAGTTATATTCTCAATCTCAATTACATCTTGTAATTTTTTTCTTCTTAATATCTTTATACATAATTAGAACTCTTCAGTTTCATTGAAACAATTTCAAGGTTATAAAAAAGAAAGTTAGCAACCTTCATCTGATGTCGTTTACAAATAAACGTTATGTCATGCAATTAAAATATCATTACGCGTTAACTTCATTGATTTTCGGAGTAAAAACCGATTTTTAATGAAATTACTCTTAATTAAAATATAAATCTCTAATTTAAATAAATAGGTATTCTCAGTTATTGAAATAAAAAAGTCTAAACTTATTAGATGCTTCAGAAAAAATCACTTTTAACATTGATAAGGTACTGCGAATTGGAAAACTGGATCTAGAAGGGTCCTAATGACGCACAAGCAGTAAAGTAATCCTTCGGGCATTCAATTTGAACCAGACGACATTTTCGAAGATCCGTATTACCGTCTCCTCTTAACAGATGATCATCAACTTTAAAATAATGACATGCATCTGCATCTTGATAGGGAGGACTGAGAATATCAATGAACGCCCCCCAATCCCCTCCGCCTTCCCCACAAATACACTCAATTTCGTGCACGTTACGAATTTCGGGAGATAACGTGATGGGAGACGATATTTTCGTTAAAATACTTTCTGGCATGCGCAGCGCAGACATTACAGTGCTTTTTGGAATATGATGATCAATTATTTTCCCAGGTTCATCTAACAGCGTATAACTTTGGATTCGGAACTGCCCTGCTAACACTTTAATCATGCCGTACATATTTGGATGATCATGCAAAGGGATCCTACTCCCCGGCTTCATTATTATTACCATCATTGTCAACAAAGGATTCTCAAATATGTCCACAAATGTTACAGGCAATTGGTCTGATTTAGGGATAGACTTGACAGTATCATCTAAATTCAGATCTTCTGCGGTCAACGCCTGTACGGATTCTTGAAGTTTCGTCAGTTCGGAAATAAAAGCTTCTGAGGATGCCTCCATCTCTAGCGGCCTCAACTTGAAAGCTTGCAACGCTTTTGTTAAAAGACTTTTAACGACCGTATTAGCCATTGTCGTTACGTGGATGTCGTATAGCAGCAGAGTGTTCCAAAAGTCTATGCCAAATTGTACGCAGTTTTCTTGCTATCCAGTTGTCTATCCTTCCCTAAAGGAGAAAGCAATAAAGAACATATTATAAGTAACAAAATTGTAACAATATATAATTATCATTTAAATACTCACAAAGGAAAATTACTTCGTTTTTACTATGCAGGGAGTTTCCAGTCAATAAAGGGTAAAGTACCTGAGTTTAGCTTCCGTCGGTCCTCAGTCTAATTAGCTTAACAAGTGATGTACATTTCGGTTATATGTTTTCTTTGGAGGAATCCAATATCACGTCTTGAAAACCGACCACAGTCCACTTATCAATTCCAGACAATCAAGTAATAGCTGCACTATAAATGGTGATTGGAACAAGAAAATAATCAGTTATCTATATTATTGTATGTAACTGTGTTTTCCGTTGGATTGTATATAGAACTAGGATTGAGCTTCTATTGTTAGGATTTTCTGGCCCCCATCACCAAACCATAACACAGCTGCAAGATCATCATCACATCAGCAAAGTGGTGAAGAAACATGCATGCTACACTTCGCTCCTCAGACTTTGCTTCACAAAGTCAGAGATTTGTCGCAGTGGTCCATGTTCTTATGCTCACGGTTTGTGGGAAATGTGCATGGAATTAGAAATGGAATGCGTTAATTCCTATATAGGTTTCATGCAATGGTCACTGGTCAGTATGTATAGACGATGGACTCTTTACAAATGAATTTATTGCTGACGCTGTAAGAATTATTTTCTAACTGTATTAAAATGCAAGTTGACTATATTATGATTTAATTTGATTTAAATGTTTAAATATGAAATCTTCGAATAGGTAATTCCCGAAATATTGAAAATGCAAGCTATTTCCGTCCAGTTACTGGCATTTACTGAAATTTGTCAAGACGTACCATTCAGTTGTTGAAGGACATCCATTTTTCTTGTAATTTAAGATATTGAACTACTTGTAAAAGCGTTTAAAAAAGTTCTAAAACAATAGAATACTTTTGGCAAGTAAAGAAGATGTTCGGCAACACTTTCATTATTGTGCAGGAGAAAATAGCACATTACAGCATGAGCTAATGTGCTATAAGAACATATTATCCGCTTCAGGCTTCCTGAGTCCGGTATACTTTAACCCAGGATGGATCAACCTTCATCAGTATCAGTTTCACTCTCACTATCATCACTCTGCGCATAGAAAGAAGCAAATTTATTGATGAGATTAGGAAAATTATTGACCTTACACGAACCCATATCATAAATATATTCAAATAATGGTCACCGTAATTATTACTTACACTTAAAGTAACAATCGCAGGGGCATCAGTCTTCTTAGTATTGTTTTTGGGGATACTGCTTGTACTTTTTGCACTCGGTCCAGATCCCAATATATCGTCAACAAACTGTAAAAGTAAAAATCATGTACAATTGCAATACACATCAAAACGTTTGGTGATAAAGATAAAAAATTGTACAACTCACTTTGTCTACTTCATCATTGACATCTTTAAGGTTAATCTTAGGCTTGGTTGTTGTTGCTGCTGCTGGAAGGACTGGAGCTGGAGTTATTATTTCTTTTTGAATCGGCCTAATAATCTTAGCATCGGGAGTTTTACTACTGTTACTTAGAGTTGGTCGCATTTTACACTGGGATTGATGCAAAATTGCGTCATTAGGCGACCTGCATAAAACTGTAAGAACACAAGAAATTAGCATTACACAGTACATCACGAAATGCAATAATTGCATAAAAATATTAACATAATAAGTTAATTTTTACAAACCGACTATCCTACAGTATGGGCACGTGTGTGTGGAACTGGAATGGTTATATTTTATATGAAGCAGCATATTTTCGAAAGACGTTAGCATGAAACCACATACGGTGCATTCCCATATATTCCCTTGCCTTTTACCTAAAAATTAAAATAAATCCATAAGCCGATTCGTCATAATTAAGTGTATCTCCTGAAAAATGCCGGTTTAAGCACTTACGGCAATGCTGCAGCAACTCTTTTCTGCTTTCTTCACTCCCTAAATCCACACTATTGTTAGTTTTCGAATTACTCAGTAGAATACCTGATTTTGGGCTTGGAACTGTATCTAAAGAATTTTTTTACAAAGATAAGACGCATTTAATCTCTAATCTAATATGTTGGTAAACCCTTTATGGATTAGGTTGTAATAAATTTGCTATTTGCACTTACGTTTATTTTGCACAACTTGATTCATTTGATATCTCCCTCTACCCCGACCCCTTCCTCGTTTTTGTTGAGGTTCATACTCGTCCTCAGAAGTAGAAACGTCCTCGCTACTAGATGATGACACAGTGTAACATTCCGAGTCCGAATCTAACAATTAAAATAAACCTTTTCAGTGTTATAATCATGTATCACAACACATAATACCTAGTTCCTGAAAAGCATAATATTACCATGCGGTTGTCTTCTTCTTTTATTTCGATTTTCAATTATTCCATCTGGCAAAGGCACTTCCGGTTCTTCCTCTTCACCGGGAGACATGTCAATTTCCTCGATATCATCGTCATCAGATTCATCATCGCCGTGATCATATTCGTTGTTGAGCAAGAAATGGCCAAATAAATCAGGAGCTAAAAATAGGAACATTGGAGCTGTCATTCACTTGTCAATGACAATAATGGCATTTACCAGTAATTTTTATTGCAAAATTAAATGGCTAAACAAGATGAATTGCTTACTTATTTCTACGTTCTCCGCATCCCCTTGGTCAAGAACAATGTTTCCATCTTTTATACTCGCTTCCCCGTTGTGGTTTTCATTCGTCACATTTCCAGACTCATTTTCTTGTAAAGGGTTTCCATCGTCCTTAATCTCGCCATCACTCGACTTTGAGTTGGACATGGACGCTGAAACAGTGAACCCTGAAAATAGGCAGAAAATATAGTATTGTTTCAAACATTGACAAAAATAAGACGCTTATCATCCTTAAAATACAAAATCATGCCATACATATTTAACACCCTTACCAAACATAGACTGCATCCAGTTATCAACTTCCTTTTTCCAATCCGAGATTAGATCATCAAACTCCTGTCGACCGCCTCTCCAAGATATGAGATCCTTAACTTGATTTTCTAACGTTTCTAGTCTTTCTTGGCATCCACATTGACAGATGCAACTTTCTTTCTCTCCATTCGTGTCACCTCCATCACCGTTTTCAACAAGAGGAGGAGTCTCTGGAGAAGCCTTAGGAGTAGGAGGAGCCTTAGGAGTAGGGAGAGCCAGGGGATTATGAGGCACCAGGGGTGGAGTTGGAGGCGACCTTTTTCCCTTGTCCACTTCCATAATACTCCCTTTAGTACTACTGTCATTTGAAAAACAAGGTAGTTTTGGTACAGATAACTGTATCTTCGAAGCAATTGGCAGGACATTTGTAGCCTCCTCTGATTCCGCTTCTTTGTCAACTTTCTCCATAATTAGTTTAAATTAGTTTTGAAGTTAAAATTGAACACTTCTGGTCACTCGTTTGACATTTGCACACATTTTTACATACAAATGCACCGTGCTTTTTACTTTACTGTGCACATACACTTCTTTTTCATGCACTTTTTTACAACGATAAGCACACAGACTGTACACTAATTGCACCAACAATTAACTCAGACCAGTCATTGTTCACATGTCAAATGATCAACACATTTAACGTATCTACCTACAGTTAACTCCAATATGCCCTAATTAACTATTTCCAAACAAATGAACTATCGTGTATTCTAATAGCTAAAGAGAACCTGATTTGCCTAATTGGCGGTTATCAACCGATATTCATGAAAGCAATTATGCAAACTTTTATTGCAATTGTTTGTGTGAAAAAACCCCTCCAAAACTGTAAGATCAGCTGCATGAATCCCAATGCACTGCCGTCAGATAAGTAGCCAAAAGCATAAAAACAAGACGGACAGACATACGCGTAATGTATAGTGTGCTCAATGACAAGGCAAGCGTTCTCGGAAGAAAACCCCCAGGCGCTCGAGGACAGATGCAACCTTCAGGATGCATTTCGAAAATAAGCCTAGAGAGTTAGTTGCATGAAAATGAACTTTCGATGCTAATTGCTAGCAGCGAAAATCGTTACTTTTTGTAGGTTAAGTTGCATGTAAAGTCTTTGAAGTTAAAATGTACTTGTCTGGTAGTCCATTAACATGTTTCTGCTTAAAAATTCATAATTAATAAAAAATATGTCATTGATTGAAAGTCACCTTGTGCCACGATTTAAGACGAGGCTAGTGACTGATAATATGGTGAGCTTGTTTGAACGATGTTGTTAAGTGTAAAAAAATGGATGTTATGTTATCATGTGAAGATAAACACTAACTTCCTTCCTTGTCAGACAAAATGCTGGGCTGACAAGAGAATAGTCCTGTTTGATGTTTAAAGTGCATAACAGCTAAAGCGTCTTTTTATTTACATTTTAAAAGCGTATTTTTTTTTGACAAAAACCCACTTAGGATTTCGGTAATGCCAGTTAGTATTACATACATATTTGCAATCGTTGCATGCATTTAGATATGATATTTCCAAAGGAATTCAATGCAAGTTTCAAACAACTAACCACAAAGTTGTTTTCCACAGTTAAAAGTGGGGTTTCTGTCAAAAGTAACTATGTAATTAGCTCTTTCCTTAGTTTAGTTCTAGATGACAAATCCAAGATTTTATATGAAAATTAGTGTACAGTGCCTGTGCCTGTAACCAATTCCTATATTATATGTATTATGTAAACGTACACGAAGTGAGGGGCAATATGAGCATCTACAATCCTTCTGCAAAATCAGTAATTTTGCAATTGGATGCCGCTATAATTTAGCCTTTTCCAATTACAAGATTTACAGGAGGTAAATTACCTGAGGTAATCATCAATCCGGTTTTCAAAGAGTAATTTTAGTCTCATTATCACAAAATATGTACGTAAATGCATAAATCGTTTCTTTGTTCTTTTGAATCCTTGAGAAGATTGGATTATACTAAATTGACATTATATGAAAATTAGCTGTATCACGTCCCCTTTATAATCGTAGAAAGTTTGGAGACAGAAATATACTTACGCATGGGCTTACAAATTCACACTAAGCATATTTTTACCAGAAAACTGCACAAATGGTTTCAAAACGAATGTAACAGAGCCAAAGCCAACTGAATCATGTCAATAGTTGTTACAACGCCATGAAATGTTAGCATGCGTTTTTGTTTTGTATTGTTGTTTACGCCCACTTCCACCGTCCTCCTCCTACTCTTTTCATCGTTTGTCGTTGTTGCAAAATGAATGAGCGCTTTGCAGCTCTTAACTACCATATTAATCTCTTCATTCTGCAGCAACGAAAATGTCTACCAAATCAAACATCAACCTACACTACTAAATGGTTTGTGGACGACGAGACCTTTTTGAAATCCCGTTCAGTCTCTAAGTAGATGTCTTCAAGACAAGTAATGAACAAAGGCGAATCTCTTGCAAAACTGCATATAGTGGCCGTGGTATTGTTCTTGAAAGTTAAATACATACTTGAATTAATCATATTATGCGTATAATTATCCTTGATTTCTAAAAATTAAAGTGTGTGCATAAACGTGGTCAATACTTTTATATGAAAAATGTACGGCCGTCGACGAAGAATTCGAATTTTTAGACCTATTCTCGACACTTTGGACCCTATTACCAATTTCAAGCCTCCAGAATGGTTTCCGCTATCCTCATACCTTACCAGACGTTATGATAGGAGAAATCGCTGGCCACCGTATCGCGGAGGTATGTAATTGGTATCAGTTTTGTGGTCTTTTCTGTTAAATTTATTTAGGTATGTATAAAATTAAAGTTTACATCATGGCGGTGTCGGGTACACCACAAACCACAGTAAATGCGGTTCCAGTGAAAAGTTAATCACAATTCAAGGTATATTATAACTGTAATTGAAAGGAAAATTCGTCATAATTATGATGGACAAAGTGATTCTAAGAAGGTCTAACAGTGAGTGAAATGGGTACATATAATTTGTAATTGAGTATAAAAAGTTGACATCATTGCATAACACATCGTTTATATGTACTCCACTCTGCATATTATTACATACATATGCTGGCTTGATGCATTCATTCGATTCTTGT
>JAHZMV010005609.1:0-25251 GCA_027743765.1 Coecobrya sp. COE2
CTGTTCTTAAAGTTTTGCAACACCCGAAAAACACGTTAGAGGTTATCACGGGGCATGTTTACTTAAGATTTTGTATTTCGCATACTAAATACTATTTTTTCATGCGCATTTTCTCATTGTTGGGTTTGGTTTACAGGAAAATGTGTTACGAGATTCAAAATCTCGATATTTGGGGGTGTTCTTAAAGATATGCGATGCAGTTTAAATTAATAAATTTCAGCGAAAATATGAGGCAACAAAGAAGAATATAAAGAAGAGGTGGAGAAGAAGGAGGAAAAGTAGGAAAGTGGAAGAATAACTCTTACAATTTCTAAAGTAAATAAAAAGGCGATATTAAAATTGTTTTGTTCTGTAACTGGCAATCTAGGCTATAGCGACGACCACATTAATGCTCCTATTGTAGCTACTATTTCAACATTTTGTACTACGTTTACATGAACGTGAAAGTGTCTACTAGAATGAAAATGAAAGGAAATAAAGTAAGTAGTTTATAAGAAAGTGGTAGCCGAAGTAGTAGAAAGTACATAAAACTGTCGGTTCTCTAACTACTTGCTTGGTTGCAACACTGATAGCCGCAGCAATACAGCAGTGATAGTGGCGATTGTGGAGGTGATGTTGTTGAGTGGCTAAAGCACTCTTTCGGTTTTTAGATGGAATTTAAACGTTTTCAACAAGCCACGCTGAAAATATCGAAAGATTTACTTCGGAGGGAAAAGGCAACAAGGGAAAAACACTTGTACCACCAACGTATTTCATGGGCTCTATAGAAATACACGCTAATAATGTGCATTACATAATATATACATCTAATAATAATGCACACACAAACTAAATGTGTAATAGGGTATTATGAAAGCAGTCCAAAACAACGGCGACAACAACCGGAAAAGAAGAAGAAAGAAGGGATAAAACAAAGTGAAGTGGTGGTGTGGTGGTGGTGGAGTCCTATCTAAAAATTCCTACATAACTAGTAAAAGTATATTATCAAAAAGCAGAGGAAAAACAAAAGGAGAGTCATCGCCACCACCGCCATCATTATGAGTTCACTTTCAAAGACTCTCCACTCACTAAAGCTTTCTTTCCTTTACGATGCAGTAGATGATGATGACGATGATGATGATGGTGTAGAAGAAGGAGAGAAAAGAAAAAAAACACAAAGTTTTCAGATGGAAGAAGTGGTGACTTTATATGTACCTAATATACTAACTTGTGAAATAAATACTTGCAAGGAGACAAACAAGAAAAGTAAAGAGGATGGCAAAAGAAAGAGAGAGAGAGTGTGTAAACATCTCTTTTTCTCTCGCTTTCTTCTTAAAAAGTATCAGGGTGTAAGTAGCAGCAGAGAGTTAAATAAAGTAGGAAGAACAACAACTCGTGCTGCTGCTGCTGTGTAAAATCAGTATATCACCACCAAAGTATCAACGACATCATAAGTAGTAGCAGAAGTAGTGGTGCTAGTGGTTGTTGGTGATGATGGTGGGTAGTATCGAAGAAATAAATATAATGGAGCCAGCCCATGCGATTTTCTGTGGTCAAAGCCATTAATGGGTGGCTTCTTTTTAAAAGCATTTCACTATTTCGGAAGCAATATCGACTTTTGCTGCTCTACATAATTCTTCACACAAAAAGATGTAAGGAGAAGAGCATTGGAAAAACAGAACCAGTAGAAGGCACACTAAGAAAGACTTTTCTACAACAGGAATCTTCTCGGTTTTCATGAGTTCGACTACATCTTCATTCTGTTCTGCTGTCTTTTTATTTTATTTTAGGAAAACAAAGCTATTACTGTAGTACTTATTTTCTTTTATAGAATGGACATGCGGAGAAAATGATGATCTAATATAAGGATAGGGATACATCAGATGATGCTTCGAGTGTAGTTCCGAATGAAGCAATGTCTTAAATTGATAAAGCTTTCGCCATTTCATGCATTTGTTTTTTTTTTCATGATATTATCGGTTAAGGAATGAGGGAAACTTCCTAATGAAGAAATGAAGGTTAGACTTCATATTTTGACACCTGCACGAGAAAACAGTCAACAATTTTCAACTTTACTTATCGCTTGTTGTACATAAACGTATGCAAATTGAGAATGGGTATAATTAGAAAAGGAAAATTGAAGGTCACATTATCCATAATTTTCTAGTTGGTATTACCCATATGGCAAAAAAGCCTTCAAAATAATGTTATGCTGGTTGAGTGAGAGATGCTGTATGTCGGCAGCGTTACAGATTATGTAGGTATGCATAAATGTATTTATACGTAAATAGCCATAACTTCCGATTTTTAATCTTTATCAGCTACTCACTACTGCTTACATCACCGCTGCATTATTCCCATTCAATTCCATTCCGGAGAATAGCATTTGAATGAATTCTTAAACACCGAGAAGAATCAAACTTTTGCTTGCATGTTGAATTTTGAGAATAATATTTTAATCCTGCTGGTGCCTAGAGAGTAGCTGTAGACATAGGAGCAGTACTTGTTTCTCTGCTACTGCTTTCTACATTGTCGTTCAGCTCACAGCTCACCTAAAACATCAACTCTGCTGCTTTGGTTTTCTGCTGTTCAGTAGGAAAAGTTGGATGGAAGGGCACACCAACCGGTAGCTTTGGTAATTACTATGGGATAAAGATAAACAAATACGGATATGGTTGGAATGTGTAATTAGGATTTAATCACAAATTACGGACTTGTATCCGCTCCTGTTGTTTTGCTCACTTTCCCCTGTATATAACAGTAATAATAATGGCAACATTGGCAACAATCATCATCACTATGTATATTCATTTCTACTGCTCACAATGGAAACTGGAGTGAGCGACTGAATAAGTTGCAGAAGTAAAGATTATATACACGCCCAAAAAATGTTTAATTTCCCTTTAAAAATATATAATCTGTTCCTGCTGTGTACCTTTTTACGTCGATAAAATATTCATAATATTTTCCGACCGTTTATACATTCCAGTGGCGTTTACAAATAGGTTGCGATTTTACCACCCGTTTCTAATACGATCAATACAGCGCATGCCGTCAAATATTTATTTGCTTCATGCATGCATTAATTAGCACAGTGATTTGCATACTCTAGTTGCGTACGACATGCAAACAATTGGAGCAACTGGTACGCTCCATAAACAGAAAGCTACTTTTAAGTACAAAAATATGAGTAACGAGACTAGGAAATGAAGACAGAAATTTTGCCTGCAATTTAGTGCACTGTACTAGTTTTAGTTGGTTAGTTGGTACGGGAAAAATTCCAGGAACACAAATACAATTTTGCACCAATTGTAATTATATTTTTTTGAAAATATTGTACAACTTGATTATACATAAGCACAAAATAGGTATGTATACAGTTAATACAGTACCATAAAAATAATCAATATAGATCCCTGACGTCATCTTAACGGTCAAATAAAAAAATGTCCTACTCCTAGCATTACACGAACATTTTTATTTATTTATTACATAAATTTCATAACAATTGGTTTGGCAATTAGTGAGTTATTGCATTCTACGTCCCACGAACCATGTAGATTTTGCTAGCACTCCTGCTTCCACACTATTGCAAAAATCTATGCCAGATTCGTAGTGATAAGTTCGCCAAAACTACCTATATTAAATAAATTAAATGGAAAATGGCATTGTGCTGCTCACATCAATACGTTAAATTCATAGTACCAACATGTAGTAGTAGTACGTTCGGTTTTTTAGCAAAATTTTCCAGCAGTGTGCGCAAAACCGAGTGGGCATAATAAAGCAGTAGATGTTTTTCTCCTTTTCCATTGCTACTTGCCCAACGCTTAAATTGGAATTTCAGAATATTTTTTGTAAGTGGACTAGATGTACCTATGCACACATCCCTGTTCCCATTAAATGAAAATAAGTCGATTTTTGTGCTGGAATGATGATAGTTGCTTCATTATCGTCATCATCTAAAAATATTTCTTATCCCTCTGCGCAAAAAACACACACTATAAGCATGTCCTTTCATCAAGCACAGTACATACACACACACATACAAAGTCAAAGGGAAAATTAATCAGAGAAAAAGAGAAGAGCAGTTCCACTTAAATTGGTATGCGTTTTACGTCACAAAAGACAACAAGATAAAGGAAAGGAAAGCATTTTCTTCACTTCAAAAGGATTAATTTCTCCTGGCATAGTTAGTTGTTTTATATTTATAAAACTGTATACTTTTTCCAACATTACCTACCACTACTGCTCACTACTCTTTCTCATTTTCCCCTTTTCGAAATTCTCACTTTCTTCTTTCTCTCTCTCTCTTCTTTCATTTTCTTTTTGTTTGATAAAATAAAATGATCCCTACGTGTTTCATGATGATCGTGATTAAGATGTTTCAGTGCTATGCTGCTGCAAAATGGAGAGAGAGAGAAGGACTTTCAAGCTCTTACATGATTTTGCACATGGGCCTACGATGGACAAACAGATTTTTATAGGAAAACACAAGCACGGAGATCTGGATATGGATAAGTATATTCGTGCCTCATTCTCTTTCTCTTTTAGTTGCTCAGGAGGAATCACAACAATTTGGAGCATTCACAATCTCCATTTCACCATTTCCCCCTTCCAAAAAGAGGCTCCGTTTTGCTGCTGCTCTTTTTTATAACTTCAACTCAATAAGAAGGAAATTTGTAGAAAAGAGCCATCCTTACCGTTTAACGTGTGTTTCACAATCTGTTTGTGTGAGCACTTTGTATTGACTAAGCTGTTAAGCAAACTCACAAACTTGAAAAAAGTTGGTAAATAAATATTATGCTTACTTTACGCATGAGAAAAAGAGGGAAAAGGGGTTTTAAAAAATAACTTTTTTGTCTTAAAGAGATAAGAAAAGCATACAATGGACAAGTATAAAGAACACTGGGGAAAGAAATCATCTTGAGAAAAAACAAAGGGAACAGAGCGAAAGAGAGAGAGAGAGGGAGAGAGAGCAGTGGAAATAATTACAAGAACAAAAATCCTCTTGATTCATCATCCTCCTCCAGTATCATTTTCCCTTTTCAACTGTTTGAAGACTTTTGAGTTAAATCAAAAGAACTAAAAAAGATGGATAAATAAAAAAGTGTATCATTTCCCTCTACATTCTCTGTTGTACTATTTCACTTGAAACGTGTTGCCAACCTCATTACTCCGCCTTTGACCAAGTGAGATTTTAACGGTTATAAAAATAATATAACAGTATTAATAATGATTCCTTTAAATTACACTTCCAAAGCAAAGCTCAACAATCTCACTGTTTTTGAGATACCATTACCATCCTCTTACAGAATAGAAAGAGTCATATAAAAATCATATACCATGGCCTCGTACACGTTACAGTTTTAAGACTTTATCTTCAAACTACAAAAATATGTTCTAATATATACTGCTCTTATGAAGACATGCAAGTAAAAATAGTGCATATTACTACAATCATTTTTGGTGCAGGTTCTGAAGAATAAAAGAACTTGTAGAATTCTTTAGAAAACATTATATGCTGGGATATTTTTTAATTCATTTGCTGTTGCATAAGTGTGGTAAAGGAAGTGTTCAATGTACAACTCACGCCATCTCCGTTCCAAGTAGAGAAAGAAGCATGAATGCAGTAGCTACAAAAACCCACCCTCCTTTACATGCACAACCAAAACGAAAGAAAACAAAGTAAGTACACATCCAAGAAGTGTGGGTAAGCGTAATACATTCCCTTGCTTTTAAATAAATCAATATTTCGCATTTTATGTTAGAAACTAAACTAAACTCAGTTTTGAGTTAATTTAATAAAATAAATAGTTTTAATCAAGTGCTTGTATCCATCTGTTAAGAAAGTACCCAGACAAACGTTATATTAATTTTTTAATTCAATAGATACTCAATAGACAAAATATTCTTATTTTTGACTGCCTTTGTACACGAAATGGAATGTTTTATTTTATCAAATAAAGAATTTATGTTACGTGTCTACTTATTTATTTATCCTTTTCTTCGCGATGATCGATTGTGTTGGTCATAGTAAAGATCAGTAGTCGGCACATTGAAAAACTTTGAAGAATGCACTGGTATTAATATACATTTCCAAGAACTGAAACAGGTAATCTATTCGTATAACTACGTTATGAAATTTTTCATTCAGGTTTCTTTTTCTGCCCATCTTTGTCAATTCCATCACCGTCGTCATGATCATTTCGATCTGATCTGATATCCCAAAAGAAACCAACTAAAGTTCAGTGAGAAGACGGAAAGTAAAGTGTAATTGAACAAACGAGCTACATACATACCTACTTAACAGTTCCAAGCAAGTTCGTCTCACTATTACTATTATTATTCTCACAAGCTAACACATCACTACACTGCGCCATCACAATAAACAAGATTTGAATTGATCATTGATCCAAATAAACGATTGACCATACTCACAGAGTTGAGAGCATCCAATAAATCTTCCCCTTTTTACCTTGTCAGCTTGAGTTAGAGAAATAAGGAAAGATAAACTCTATCCATCTATTTATTCCAGCAACGATTGACTTACATAGGTAAGAAGAAGGGAGCATATCTTGAAGAGTACATGTTTGCTTGGTATTATAATTCAAGTTTCCTCTGTTCAATCAAAGCAAATCAGATCAAGTCGAGTATCAAAAGAAAAAAAATCATGACCACGATCCTCATAGTCATCATCATCATCTTGTTCACCAATCCAGTTTGATCAGTCAAACTGTTTTGGCCAGTCGCTCAATTCCTGTTTCTTCTTTTATGTATTTGTCGGCTTGATATGGACCACTGATTGAATAAGAAATTGACCAGATTGAGACGCTAGATCAATAGACTCATGTAAGAAAATGTAGATTTGTTTTGTATGAAAGACACCCGACTGTACTGGCCGACACACAATTATCATATTGGACACATTGTAGCGCAGCGTGAACTCTTTTGTCCACCGCCTCCTTCATTCTTACAAACAGAGATCAAATCATCGACAAATCAATAACAAAGATCTGTTTTTTTCCTTCTCCTTTGAACCGGCCACCAATAAAACCACAAGCAAAAGTGATAAACAAACTTTTTCTTACATAACTTTGGTTGACGATCACATAAAACGGATCACTTTTCAATAAAATACGAGCGTGGTAGCCATTTGATCCTGGATTTGATATTATTGTTGTTGTCGTTTTATGCATCCATAAAAATCTGCAATGGTACTTAACTCAGCATTGTTATTGGCTGTCAACATGATAATCATTCGCTTTTCAACTGTCCATTTCCTTTGTCGATAAAACGTAATGAAACCAAAAGAATTATGACCGTAGCGCACTTGACTGGATTGTTGTACGGCGAAAGCCGAAATTCCAAAATAAGACACACGGACTATGTACTTTCGTACGAAACATTTATACATGCGTTAATTATATTCTACATGCCATTGTTACATTGCATCATGCTAAAAAGGAGAAAATTGAGGACTCCATAAATTTTTCATCAAATCAAGAGAGAAAAATCAAGGTACTCGTTCAGAGAATCCTCATTATTTCTGCCATCACTACCAATGCCGCAATATTTTTGCTCGCAGTAAGACTAAAGTCAAAACTACTTTCAGATAGTCATTTCACAATAACGCCATCGAAAAAATGTACTTTAATCCTGTCAGTTGACTAAATCCCTTTCGTATTTATTTATTTACTACCACATATTGTCTTCCAATTCCAAACAAAATTTAACGAGCTTGTGTATCTATGTATGTACATAAAACTATTATGTAGCTTATTGTTACTATTATTACTTCATGATCTTTCTTCGTAGTGGTTTTGATGCAAGTATTCTTCCGAGAATGCAACACAGAAAAGATGCATAGTTAACATTTTTTAACCCTGCGTTGTTGACTCTTTCCCTACCCCGCACACCAGTATCAAATTACCCATTCTGTTCGCTGCTGCCTGAACCCAACTGAAAAAAGGAACAAGTCAATACATAATTTTGTCACAAAAATACCGTCCTTCTTGGTGTGTATGGATAAACACTACCACATTGTCCTACTCATTCCAATAAAATATTACACTGTAACCGAAACAAAATGTTAGTATACAACCTTTTAACTTATACTTGTGCAATGGTACACGACCATAACAAGCAGATTATTATTATTAACTATGATTAACAAGAAAATCCGATACTGTCCTATGAGGACCATAAGAAACCAAGAAACAAAAAATGTCCTATTCTCTTTAAACCAACAAATCTATCAGTGGGACAGTTTTTTGGTTTCTGTGTGTCATACAGTAAAATAGTAATAACAAGCACAATATATGAATCTGACATTGATGATAAGGATGATCTTGGTAGCAATAACAATAAAGGTAATAATAATGAGAGATAGTGGATACAGATGTGGGAAGAGGGAAAGAGACATAACAAAATAACAAGTGGTTTCAATTACATGTCTTTTCTTTGTAGCTGAGACAAATATTTACACAGATGCATAAAAGAAACTACATAGGAACGTTATTATTATCTAATATGTATGTCATTTGACAGGCTGTTTTGTTTCAAAATCCATAAACAGTGTGACTACTAGGGTTGTCCTTCCCCCAGCGCACGGAAAAAAGTGAACAACTCATGAACAGTAATTTCATGGACCTAAAAATACTACGGTTGGTAATAATAATGCAAGATTTACTTACAGTTTTGGTGGGCGAAAAGGATTTGTAAATGTATAAAAAATATGTGGGTAGGTATGCAATTGGGATATATGAGAAGTTTGCTTAGCAAGAAAGAAGGAAGATAGAGAGAATGCGAGAATATTTATGAAACTTGTATGGAATGTGATAAACACCTGTAAAAATGTACATACTTTGTTGACCAACGATGTAATAAATTTATAAAATATTTTTTATTAACTTTCAAGAAGTGACCATCAAACAGAGGGATGGTTAGTATAATATGATACTATGACTATGATACCTCCGATGATGCATAAAGGGATGATTTTGTGCTATTTCAACTAAAGAGCATTATCACATTGTATATTTATCATTCTTGTTCTGGTTCATGTTTAGCCCATCACATACATACATATTTATATAAATTCCTCCAACACCATTTTACACGTAAAATTATATTTTTGTCATACCACTTTGTTAACATATTTAAATGTGAAATTTCATTGAGAAAAAGGGAGAAGATATGAGCTTGTGGCAAAATCAATGCTATACATTCGTGTAACGTGCTTTACCAGATGCATATAAATATATTTTGTAGATGTAGCAGAATATGAGAAGAGCAAAGATGAAAAAAGAATGATGGTGAAGTGAAGTGATTTTATGGTCACATAAATAACTCCAAATAAAATTTTTTAATGCTTGAAATTGAATCATCTATAAAAATCCTTTTTTTCTTTCTTGTACTTTTCATATTCCGTAATAATAAATAATACTTTCCCGTCTTTCAATAATACCCGCAGTACCTTTTCTGTGTCAAGCCATTATAGTATGGGGTGGTCACAGGAAATATTCAAATATTGATATTGGTATGCATGCGTAGTGTGCATTCCATTCCATTTCTTTGACCATTATTCGAATAAGACTAAATGCCATAATAAATACTCACAAAATATATATCATTTCGCATGAATTAGCCTTGTTAACTCATGTCACATCTTGTAATTGTAAGCTCATATCACAACCGTTTGCATTTGCTCTTAACTTGAACAAAAGGACAAGGCATGAGGGCAGAAGGAAACTATTGTTAGCCACGTAAGTTGGCTTGATCACGACAATCATAATATATCCGATTTCCTATTTCATTTCTGTAACAAGTGGTTAAACAATAAGAGTCTAATATATTATTTCCATGTATAATACGGTGTAGGTATGTTACTTATAGGTATCGTTTAGGGAAATCATGTATTTTTCCAAAGGTTCACAGAGATATGGAGATAAAAGGGTTGCTGCCGATGCTGATGATCACGATACTCCTGATCAGTTTACTGCTGAGAGAGTTGACTGCTACCATAAATTTTTGCTTCTTTCCCTTTCTTTGGGATTTATCTCCCCCACACAAGGAGAAAAGGACAATAAAATGTAATGTCCGTACGTACATTCGTATAGATTCCCAGTGAAATGATTCAGTAATTCAAAAGGTTCTCTACAAAAAATTCTTTTTTGTCACTGCGGTCCAATCTTTCCATTTGCTAC
Organism: Coecobrya sp. COE2; assembly: GCA_027743765.1. Lineage (NCBI taxonomy): Eukaryota > Metazoa > Arthropoda > Collembola > Entomobryomorpha > Entomobryidae > Coecobrya > Coecobrya sp. COE2. The sequence continues at coordinate 10,185 of JAHZMV010005609.1, forward strand.
GTGCTTTTGGTGAAATAATAGGAGAGATTGCTGCATACCACTTCCAACAACAAGAAGAGAAGGTCGAGCGTATTATTTATGTTGGCAAGTGGTAAAAATACACAGGGAAAAAGAAGGACATTTTCTTGAAGTGGCGGGGATGACTCGGTGAGTGGGGTGGTTGTGGGCTTTAAGAGAAAAAAAGGGGTGACGTGATCTGATTGGTAATATTGATAAAAAATGCGTACAGAAATGTAGAATCATAGATAGGTTTACAGATACGATATATATTTCCATATTTGTTGCTCTTTTTTGGAAAGGATAAATTGGAAGAATCCTTGCTTGTGGGGACCCTCACTCTTCCTTATTTTTACACATTTTTAAACCCTCAAAAAACTGTTCAAATTTTTATGGTCAATAAAATTTGTTCTGTGAGAGTGTACATGCGTTACAAAAAAATCTTTTTGTAATGTACCATTCACATTCTGTGTACATGAGAAAGATATTAGGAGATAAATATCGACAGACGAATAAACACTGTCAATGAATCAATTGACCTTATGCACTAGAAAATATGCGCCTGTCTTCTATATTATTTCGTGGACTGTTACCATTAGGTTGGAAAGAACGTTAAGTTTATATTTGGATGTAAGGTTTGCAAGTGATTTAAATATGAAACATTTTAAACGTCATAAATAGTAAAAAAAATAATGCGGATTTCATTTAGCTGAAATACTTATGCATTAAAAATTTAATATTGCTAGATATTGATTCTCATGATTTGCATTGTAGCATTCCGTCTCATGCCAATTTGAAATATAATTTTGATTTCGCTTGAAGCTGGAAATTATCATTACTAACAGGTGGATAGCAGGGTATTGAAAGACAAACACCCAAATATGCTAAAGTGAATACCATCTTCTTTGTGCTCAGCTATGTAGTACGATATGTATAAGTGGTGGTGGCCAAGAGGGAAATTGGAGGGTTGGTCTGATGGATTATTGAAAGGAAAAGCAGCTTAGCTCTCTGGAGAAAAAGAAACCCGTTCAAGTGGTCAGCAGCACCATACCATCCACTACTCACTCACCACCACCGCACACTACTCTGAACGAACTGACTGACTGAAAGCGCAGCAGCCTAATATATTTTGTCAGTGTGATGGGGGTAAGCTCATTTATTTGCTTTTGATCGAAACAGACCACACGCGTGTATTTGTCAAATGAATAATTCATTGCTTTTTGGTAAAAATAATATCAGTGGACAGAGAGGAGGACAAGAAGAAAAAACAAATCGTGGACAATAATCTTATATAGGTATGTAGTAAATAAATATATTTATTGCAAGCCTATGAAACACTGAATTAGTTTAAGAAAAAAATGCTGTCAACCTGGATTCATTTTTATTGTACCCTTGTCGTCGTTTTGTAACGGCTGAAAATAGTAATGAAATCTGACAAACTTGTAATTTTCTATCACTTTTTCTCAAATGTCGGCTTCATTCTTATGGATTCAAAAAGTTTGCCAGAATATAAATTAAATTTCCGATTTAAATCTGCTTAATAAAACATTGAACATGTAAAGCATATTATGCTTTATGCTCACCCTAAAGAATAAATGGTATTACGATCATCGTGGTTGTCATGACCACCACTACCACTCCACCGTGAGGTCCACTCTCTTCACTCACCCAATCTTGCTTGGTGTATCATAGCAAAAAGAGATCCGATGGAATGATAGAAATTATGGACAAATGTATTTAGTTTGGCTACGTGATCGTTTCCAACAGAACGAATTATCTGACGCGGTGAAGTCTCCAGTTGTGCAAGATAAGATGATGGGTAATAGATCATGACATGGATGTGTGAGGAAGGAGACTTTCCAAAAGGTTCAATATTGTATATAGGGCACACATATATCATCCACTCTATAGACTGGCGTTTTTTTCCTTTTTGGATTATTGAGCATATAGAATGTCAGAAGGTCCTAGGTTAACTGTCAATCAAAAAATACGTTCAGTTTAAAAAACGGTGTAGTCAGTTGGTTTAAGTTTAGATAACATTTTACATATAGATACGAATGCCCAGTGTAGAATGCTTTGTGTAAGCAGAGACCCCATGGGTTTTTTGTCTAATCAACTGTCATGAATATTTGACAAGAAGACATCTTCTAAAGAAACATGTTATTATCCCTATACAAGCATTACTTTCAAAGATTCGATTTCGAGAGTTCATAATTCATTATCTGATATAATGCGTCCTGTTATTAGTTATTACTGCTTATAAATGCGCAACATGACATGTTTCAAGCAACGAGTTTTATTCTTAAAGCGAATCCTCTATGGATATACTTTTATGATGTATCGACCTGGAATTCATCAGTAAGACCCGTACATATCAGGAGGGAACAAACATTTCCTCTGATTCAGCTATGGGCGTATATTATATGCTCTCGCTCCATCTACGGAAAAACAGAGAAGCTACAAACCAATACCAATAGTCCGAGAACGTTCGATTGAACAAGGACAAAGGAATGTAGTGATCTTGCTATCATGCTAGCAAGTAAAGTTTAATGTTTTGAAATTCTGCTACATTACATATCATACGGCAAATCGCAACATGTCATACTTAATAGCCATCAATCAAAAATGTTTAATTTATATTGCTTTCCCTTCCAATCATTTCTCTGTTGAAGTAAAAAATTGAGAGTTTATAAGTAACCTCAACCGTCTGCAGCCAAACTTTTTGGTTCCAACATTTCCCCTGACGCTAAATTTTACGAATTTTTCAGGCAGCACATGAAACAAGCATCTGTTGTTGTTGTGGGTGTGTAGATTGTTTGACAGGAACATCTATACAGTATGCAAAGTTAACGTAATCCAATTTTTATATAGGTACCTCAAACAACTCTTGTTTTCTTTTCTGGTCGGAATCTGTAATGATATGCGAATGTGATAGTAAACTTATACCCCGTTTTTTGTCCAGAGTAGACCTATTCGATTTACATAGACATTCAGTACCCCTATTCAGTAGAGATCAATTTTTTACACAGACAGCGAGACAAACAAGCCGGGGTGAATGTATTTCCTTTTTTCTTTCTCCTTTCATCCATTCTTTTCTTCTCTATTTTTTTCCTTTTTTAAAAAAAGCGAAGGAAATTGACTCCCCCTTTTTCCCCTTTCACTTCTCCATTATGTCAACAAGAAGAATTGTCAGCATTTGCAAGGAAGAAAAAAACCGGTTCAATCCCTATTTTGAATTCTACATCAATTTAAATACAATAATATGGTGTTCCACGCAGTTACAATGTTGAGTTCCTTGTCTTTTTTATTTTTGAGGCATGTCAAACTAGTTTATTTTTTCATGGGACAATTTTTTTCTGAGGGTGTTTTACAACTACTTTTACAAGATATCTTGAAAGAGAGAGATCTGCAGCATTACATGATTCAATGGTTGTTTTATGTATTTAGAGTGAGAGGAGAAACAAGATGTCAATAAGCAATATTGTCAGTCAATGGGATCGTTTTAAAGATAAGGTGATATGTTACATTAGATTCACCATTCAACTGCTTCTCTACGACTTTCTTTTTTATGGAGATGTAATTTTCCCCTCATTTCTCTCTTTCCACTTGTGTTTATTTTTCAACGACAAGAAAGAAAGATCTATTGTTCCATTTATTCTAACTACCATTTCTGCTGTAGAACGATACCACAGATGTACTTTACTGGAATGTTATATTAACATAAGCTCTTTGAAGCCAAAAAATACTGTCCTTTTGCATTTCTCTCTCTCTCTCTCTCTAGAGTCTTCTGTGTCAAGTCAATTGCCTCATTGTTTCCTGGTATTACACTAAAAGAGTGAGTAAGCAGTAAAAACGAAATTGATGATAAGAATCAATTGAAATGCAAATGGGAGTAAGGGAGCGACATACAAGGAGAAATGAAAACGACTCAATAAATGAACTGTATATAAAAATAGTGAATCTTTCGTTGGAATCTATTCAGTGGAGGACGCATTTTTAAAATGCAAATAATATTGCACTATACGCATATTGTGCAAATAGTGTTAGCAACTCCTACATTAACTTGAGGTGATCAATTATTTACAACTTTGTTGTATTTGATGATTTAAATTCCAGTAAATAGAGGCATTTTAGTATGAATATTATGCTCAATTTTTATAGTTGTAAAATTACGATGCATCCGATATATCATACAGACATAACAGTGTATTATTTAATAAAAGTGAATAGATATTACTATTATCATGAAAGTACTTAACTGGAAACGGAATGAAAACTGTTTGACATAATACGCCAAATCTGTCAAAAGTCAAAACGAGGGAGAAAAGATCTTGCAAGTTTTCAAGTTCAGCAACTGACTTATTTATGTGTGTTTTTCTTTCGGTATGATTTCTTCTTCTATTCAGCGGAATTGATGCGTGCATGCATACTTTTAGATGCATGCATGCATATTATGCAGTGCATAACGCATAGACACAGTGAGAGGGGTACCAGGCATGATCATAAGCTGGAGGGCTGAAGAAAGGAAAGGGAGAGAAAATATTTTCGGGTGCGCCAGGAAAATTTCAGGGTTGAATGCTTTGCAGAAGAAGGATAAAACGACGCACATCAAACAAACAAACAGGAAAAAGAAGAGCCAGACGAACCATCAGAAAGGGACACACACGACGATGCAGGACTTAAAAAATATGCATAGCAAAACGCATCACTACGTCATATCTTTGTCATACTCGTCACTCGTAATATCTATAGGTTACTATTATATACTAATGCTTGAGAATAACCATCATCAGTATATTTTTTTGTCATCATTAAAACAGGTCGGTATTCCAAATAGCGTATTTTACAAAAGGGATGAAGAGGAACAAGTTTTCAAGGAGAAAGCTAGAAAAGTTATGTGACGTAAAGGCATGATGCATTCCAATTTCCCTTCTTTATCTCCATTTTTTTCACATGGCATCCACTTTATAAGGAATATAAAAAACTCGCCCTGTGTCATGTGCGTGCCCGGGTACCCTCTCCGAGAAAACTGGGAGATGGTGCATGAAAATGATGCTTCAATGTGGTTGCTGTTGTTGTTGAGTTTATGTGATCGTTAGACATGCATGTCTGCCTTTCACTGCTTTTCCATGTATTAACTTATCGTATCGTGGCAAACAAAGGGAAATTGAAAGAAAACCACCAAGCGGGCCATTTCTACAATGTCATTACAGATAATCATACGATCATAATATGATCCTTTGTATGAGGCTTAAGGTGTCAATGCCTTCTGGTACGTTTTGCGGAGAAATTGTGCATAGATTTTTGTGTGTATGTGAATTAATCAAGTTTTATTTTCATCAGAAGAATTTAGAGCATGCAAATGAAATTAAAAATTCATTTTTCTTCATTCTCTTTGCGCTCTCAACCACTGCCAGATTTTGTAAAATCCAGTGAAGAAATAATAACAAGAAGAGGAAAGCAAAGAAATGAGATTGTTTTCAGGGTAGACTAGCGAATACTTAAAGAGACAGGATGATATTGTGCAAGAGTGAACGGGCATGCATGGCAAGAGCAAAAGAAAATGGATTTATTTTTTCTGATTAAGATAACAACGGTTGTTCCAAGCGAGACATATAGCGTGGCGTTCAAGGATGACAGAGAGAGATGTGATTACTCGTGAAATGAGGCTAAATTGAATTATACTCTGAAGCTGGATGGGATAATAACGTGAAAAAAGAACAAGAGATTTTGCTGGATCAACGCAGAGAAGTCAAGTGAAGTACGTCGGCCGACCAAGATTTCAACATGATCAAGATGATGATGATGACAACAGCAGCAATATGCATAAATATGTAGGTATATAACATACTTCTTATTTTTTGCGTCGTAGTTTATTTTTTTTGTACAGATTTTTTTCCCTATATCCGAAAAGAAATTAACGACATGGTAGCGAAACTGGAAAGGACAGAGGACACAAAACAATTTTATGTTGATGGCCTATAGCGCAAAAAATGAAATGGAATGAGGAATAGACGATGACAAGGTCAGAAAAGGGTTACGACCTCTCGTAAACCATTATACTATATTTATAAAATTGAATGACTAGCAAAGGAAAATTTGTATTTGCAATTCGAAACCACAAATTTAAGTCTTTTAAGACAAAAAACTCAATTGCAAAACGAACAAAAAAGTAAAAAGAAATTCAAGCATGAGAATCCCTTGAAAGTTGTCTGGAACGGAAAGAGAAACTTTCTTGACTGTTTTTAAATGTCCAATTTAAATTGAAATGAGAGAGTTCAGACAAAGAAAACGAAACGATCCCATCATTTTGTCGGATATCATCAGAGAGAAAATCAAAAAGGGAAGGAGTGGCTCACAAATTGTAATAGTAACCGTTTTTTAACGTGGTCGTTAAACTTTCTTCCTTCCTTCCTTTTTTGTCTCATTTTGAGCCTAAAGTTTCCATTGAAAGCCTCCCAAAATATCTATCTATAACGAAAAAGACCAAAACTTTCCTGGCAAAAAGGGCAAAAATAAAATGGGTCTGTGTTAACTGTCAAGTGTATTAATTTCTTCTTTCTTCCATTTCCTCTTTTGTTTTTTCTTTTTTATTTTATTATTATTATTTCACTATTTGCTTTCCCTTCCAGATTCTGATTGTATTTTTGTTTCGTCTTTCTTTTCGGAATGCTGATGATGATGATGGGCAATGCCATGATAATAATGATTTTGCTACTACAACTCCTTCTCTAATGCTTTGAATGGTATAGGGAAAATAGTCTGATTGCTTGTGAGAACGATTGCATGGCTGATGGCAATGCTGGTGGTGGTAGTAACAGTGTTGGTAATATTTTCCTAATTGAATTAGGCAAAAAGGAAAGCAAAAGAGAAAAAAAGATCAGTGCAGATTAAAATGAAACTGGGAAAGAAGAGAAGAAACAAAAAACAGTGATCAAAGCGGGTGGTGGTGTGTGATGGTAGTAAAAAGAGAAAAAAGAAATTAACGCAAATCCTGAGAGTAAATCAGTGTCTTTGTTTTTCTCTCTCTCTCCTTCTGTTTTTTTTCTATAAAATAGATATGTACAATATGCAAACAGGCAGCGACTATACAGACCATCAACACCATCTGTATTACCACCACTGGAGAAACAACGACATAATAATGTATAACGTTGCAGAAATGGCTGGTGTTTCTGGACTGAAAATGAAAATGAAGGAAGGAGCCGAAAAAAATATATACGAGGAGTCAAGGGAGCACGAAAATGAAAGTGAATTTTCTACTAAGCAGAATTATACCATATAGTTTTCATATGCACACTCCAATTCCAGAAATCTTCCTTGCTAACTTCTAGTGATAGGGATGGAGGAGGATGTATAACAAAATGGGCTGACTATATGACGACGATACCATTTTTTATTCCTTTCCTAGAAATTTTTTTATGTTACATGGCAGAGTTGTAGTAGTAATTGTGAGTGAGTGAAGGAATAAGTACATCAGGGTGCCCTCTATCTATTTCCGTTGATGATGATTGTCTTGAAGAAGAAGTGGAGGAGGAGGACGGGAAAAGATTGAGAAGAAAACAAAAAAGGCGTTTCTCTGAAAGAACAAGCGGAGACAGTACTCCAGTACTAGCTTGTCCATTATTCATTACATGGAAAATGAAAGTTTTGTGTTGCCATTATCTACCACCATTGCTTTAGATGATGGTGAAAACACTTGCTAATGTATATACTATTTTCGTAAATTACTTCCATACCAGTAATAACAAGCGACACTGGGAAAACAAGCTCAGTGTGACTTGTGTATTTAAGAATATCAGATGGGTTTTAAAAATTATTTATTACAGTTCATTGGACAATTTCTCCCTCTCGCTTTCCACCTCACTCATTCTGCAAGTTGACAGGTAATTGGAGAAAATAGAAATATATATGTAAAAATGGGAGTTTTTTTAAGAGCACAAATAAATGAATTTCCTTCTTCGATAATGAGAATTGTAATGAGAAGAGATAGGAAAAGGAGGCGGGTAGACGGGATGATAGAAGAACAACAACAATTTTCCCATGGATATATAAATATATATGCGGCGAACATTAAATGCGCTATTCTCAGGATGATGAGTAAAATTGCTATGATGAAGCAATAAAAAAATTTGTGCGTCATGGCCTCTATATTCCATTTCACTGGTAACCACCATCATCCCCGCGCCACCACCGCCACCAAGGCTTTTCATCATCTCCTCCTCTCATTTTAAATATGATTATGATGATCTCGGTCGGTAGTGAAGAATAAAAAACAAGAGATGTGGATATATTCAACGTAAAAAAAATCCGAGGAGAGAGAAAGGAAGAGACGAGGTAAAATATATGAAATAGGTTTTCCATGATTAATTTTCTTTTGGGCGAACAAAAATTTATTTTTTCCCTTCTGGCCTTAACTCTATTCCTATCTCTCTGAAACAAATTAACAAAATGCCAAGAGATGGGAAAAGATACAAGACAATTTTTTTCTTTAAAAAGATGAGAAAATGGGGACGACAAGGACGCTGAGGAGAAAAAAAACACGGTAAAAACTTGTACCAACTTTTAGAAGAGAAAAGCTAACAGCAATTTTAAAAGGTCTCAATTTTTTCTCTTGTCCCAAAAATAAAAAAAGTTCATGTAAATCATGTCAAGTGGAATGCAGTGTTGGAAATATATATATGTATAGTGTAATGTTGAACGGTAGCTGTAAACTGGGGCTGATGATAATGAGAAGTCTTTTTCCCTTTTGCTAACCCCACTCTGCAATACCATTGCCACCACTATCCTGAAAAAAGTTGCCATATAACACCTTTCCTTTTATTTTAGTAAAGTCAGGCAGGATTGTCACTTTGTTATTGTTGTTGCTGTTGTTGGAATGGAATGAAATGTTTGTAAAAATATAATTATATAATATCTTCTCGAGTGTTTCTTATTAGTTTTGCGTTTTTTTCTCTTTAATTACCACATGCTTTGTTAGACGACTTCATACTGTTTATTTATTATTCCCTTTCTGTTTCCAACGGCATTTATCCTCTTTTGTATGATTTGATACGCATCCATCCATGCATAGTTAAATGTCTCATTAACAGAGATGGAAATCAGTAGTGGTGCTATAAAGTTTATAATGATAATGATGCTATTACGTGGCAATTATGTAATAACCATACCAATCTTTTTCATATATTTTATTACTTCATTCATTTTGTTACATCACTACAGTCAAACTCAGACGTAGAGCGGTTCATATGATTAATAAATTAATTGAGATGGTATAATGATAATAATGACGATCATAGTAATAATAATTAAATGAGCCCATGTAGCGTATATAGCTTACTAGCCAAGGCTTGTGTCGGTATCTTGTTCTGAAAAAAAGACAGAATAAACACGAAAATTTCTTGCAGCGCTATCAGACTCAGGATTTTTGTAGAAAAAAGGAAAGCACTGCGGAAGTAAAAAACACGTAACAGTGCATATTATTGCTTTAATACTTCTACTTGTACAGTCACCGACACTGGATAGTAGCATCATTATCATACTTAATGATATTATGGTTCTTATATCAACATTAAAAATTCTCTTTTCCAAAAAATGTGAATATTTCCCATAACATATTTTTTATCTCACCATCATCATGGCATGTGTTTGTCTACTACCTTCAATGATCAAAGGAGGGAAGCTGACTACTTAACATCTCCAACCGGCATAACTATCTCTCCGGTTCTGATTTTACACTAGCCATTTTCATCTCTCGAAAATTTGTTTAATTGTCATTATATCATTTTATACTTATTATTATCTTTTTGTCCGCTATGCTCGTAGGATATCATAAAAAGCCGTAGAAAGTTTTTTCTCATTCCATAGTTCAGAGTAGAGCACCATTTGGAAAAAAAACTTTTTTGAGTCTCTTTGTTGCAATGTGTGTGTTGCAGTAGCAATTATCTACAGCCGCGAGCCATAACTGGTATCATAATCATTACACCCATCCACCATGACAGGAAAGGAAAAGGGAAGAAAACATTCTTTCCTTAAAAATAGTAGAATAATTCTAGGTACAGAACCATTTTATTACATATTTTAGTTTCTCTTTTCTCCATTGTCGGCATACAAACCGTACTGAATAGCAGCAACTACCAGCGCTCATATCTGACTGTTGACTGGAGTAGCAAAGTTGAAGAGTAATACTCATTTTCAACAACCACCTTCACATATCGAATGTCACCATGATCTTACCATCAGCATTTCTCAGTGATTATTCACTTTTTCTCCCCAAAAACTTACAAATACCGGGAAGAAGGAGATCAAACTCTCAGCTCAGCTTTCCTTGTTTTTCAATCTAAGGTACGGAAAGTAGAGCTGAGTAAACCCCAAAGTGGAAAATTTTCATGTAACCTTCTCCTGTTGGTTTTTAGCAATGGAAAATGAGGAGAAAAGTGAGAAGCATTTAAGTTGACACTTTTGTCGGTGTGGCGGTGGTGTTTGTAAAGTAAAGTAGAAACCGCAAATACCAGGGAAATCCAATCCCTTTTTGGGGTAAAACCCCTTAAAACTTTCCCGTAACGAAATCAGTGGTGGTGGTGAAGGTTTGTCCCTTGTAACTTTTTCTTTATTGCTTGTCCTATTCTATTACCTATCGTTATTATTATATTGTGCATTCTTATAAAATTTGACCAAAAAATGGATTCACTGGAAACATCCCGCCTGGTAGAAGTTTACAATTGTTTTTTTTCTTTCTAAGAATAAGAGGAATATAAAATGAACAAGAGCTTCAAGTACATTTAGAGAAATCGTCAGAAAGGTGAGTCAAAGGTTATTATGCAGCCTTTCCAACTTTTTTGTCTTCTTCGTCTTTTTCTACACAACAGTAGTTGCACAAGTTTTGACGAAGAATTTCATACAGTTGGTGATGATGATGAAGGGTAGGGTTTAAAAGTAAAATCTTTCTGTTTCTTGGTAAATTTTTCATTCTGTTTTTACAAAAAAACTCCCTTTGATTTTAACTCCCCATGCATACTACATACTATACTCGCCACCGACCAGACTTGATTTTGCTACCATAGTGATGATGATCATCATGAAGTAGATGATAGTATGGTTATTATTGTTACTGCGACTATTATATACTTTCCCCTTTTCATCTCGTTACCTAAAGAAAAAGGAAAAGAATTTTCATTGTCTGGTCCATTTTATAAAACAGTATATTTTCCACTGAAAGGAGGAAATTAAAGGGCTTAAGAGAACAAGAAAATCCCAAGAATTTTTTTTGCAAAGGAATTCCCAACGGAGATCAGAGAAAATATATAACATGCAGTATAAGAAGAACAAGAGGAATGGAGGATTTGAGGAGGAGGACGACGAATAGAAGGATGAAGAAACAATGTTAGTCATGCCGTCATTTTATATAGAGTCACGTTGTAAGTGTCTTTCCTCTCACAACAGTACAGTTACAACAATCACTTGATATCGTTATGCACGTACTACATACTACAAAGTCATAGTTCACATTCCTTTCCCGGCTTCTTTAGTAGTTTCATTGAAAAAGTGAGAGAGCTGCCGTGGCGGAGGTGGTTGACGTGGCGGTGGTAGAAGTTCCTTTCCTTGTTCCATGTATATACTTACATACATTTTGTACCAAGTGCAAACTCTGTGCTTCTCTCAGTTCTACACTGTGCCACTTTTATCTTGCTCTTCATCTTCTTCTTCGACTTTTCAAAATTCAAAACATAAACAGCTTCTTAGCAGGAGTAAGAGAAAAAATTGCAGTGGGGAAGTTTAGTAAGGAAAGCTGAAAGCTTAGGATACTGCTGTTTTTTTTAGTAACATGTTACTCTTGAACTGCTATAATATCATGATGGAAAGGGGGATAGAGAGACGGGAAGAAGGAGACAGGAAAAGAGAAAATGGACAGGCAAAGGAATGATATATATTTTTGCTTGAATTAACTAACAAACTTTTGAGATTGGACAGAAAAAAAAGACTGTGAGAGAGGGAAGGAGAGAGTGGTAAAACGAAAGGACACCAGAAGAAAGTTAAGTTTAAAAAATAAGAGGAAACAGTCGTGTCATCGTCATCATCAACACCGCTATCCTTCTCTATCTCATTACAATAATATCTCTTGATACTACTACTTACTCAAGCAGAGTAAATAGGCAGGCTTTAAGAGCCACATCAGAGATAAAGTTTAAAGCTACTGATGGTGGTGGTGGTAGTGGCCGTCGTTATAGTAGTGATATTGTTGCTCGATATATAGCTACAGGAGACAGTATACAACATCATAATATCAAGTTCCCAGAAAAAAAGTTGAATAAGAAGTGTAAGAAACATTAAGTGAGAGAGAGAAAGAGAGACAATTTTAGGCTCTTAAATTAATTAGAAAAAAGTAGAGATAAGGGTGAAAGGAAAGAGAAAAGGGGTGATTTACAAACTTAAAGGAAACAACACACTAGATACGATGATGAGCATACTCACAATCAGACTAGTATGTACAAGAAACGAAATAAAAATATCGAGTTAAAAATCTTTATTTGATGCAGAACATTCTGCTGTTAAAAGTTAGATCCGGTTTTCACAAGAAAAACGCTTGCCAGGTATATTTTCCCCAACCAACTGGCTAGATTAATCCATGTAAGCATTTACAGTTAGTCCATTTCGCCAAGAATTAAAATATAAGCTATACCGAATGTCATGTAGAATATATTATTGTTGCTGATAAATACAAGTCGGCAGGCTGATTCCGGAGACTGCAGAAATGCTAACTAACATTTATCGTTACCACATTAAATTCACTAGTATCATTGGTCAATAAATATATGTCTAAATGATTAACGTGGATTACCAAAATAAATAAATACATTGCTACACTATCATTCACATGTATTTTCTAGCGGCTTATATAATATTTGTTTATTTGAAATCCAAGTCGACATGACTATTCCAATTTATATCCAGGAAAAATTCTTACAAACACAAATATGTACATATAAAGTGAGTAAGCATGTAAAGTATGTAAGTTCCTTCTCGTTTAGTTTATCTGTTGGTTTTAGTTTACCCTAAGAATACCACTCACCTCTGCTTATATTTGTTGGTTATAAAAAGGGGGACACACACATTCCATATTGTTCAAGTTGGAGACTATGTACGGAGCGAGCCAAAATTAGAGAACTAACTAGAAACTTCAATAATGATAATTACTAATAACAGGACTAAGAAGAGTTAGATCAGTTGAAGGGAAAGATTACAATCATCATCATCCTTAAGAATATTAGGAAAAATTCAAGAGTGGTGCATGATAAGAGAAAAGAGAGAGACACAGGGAGACGATGTTGGTTGTCTTTTTTTAGAACCCCTTCTGTAATTAGATAAGAAGGGACATAAAAATCGACTAATTATCAACCGGAGGGCCATCGAATATTAATGAAAAAGACTTGACGACATACACACAGGCACATAAGATAGGATGCTTGTTTGCTCTCTCCCTCTCGACATTCGCTTCGTTTTCTTTCTAATATATTTTCAAAGTAATGAGAATTTTCAAAGTTACAGTGTTTAAAAATGGAAGGAAAGGGATAAAAATTGTTAAATAGCGGCAACACAATGGCAACTAATTTAGTAAATGCCGTACTTGGAATAAAGATAAAAGTTCCTTGCAATTTTAACAATTTGGATTTATTCAGAAACCAGCCAGAAACAGCTGCATTCATGCTGGTCATATATTCTGGGTTACGCTACTGTTCATGGATCCTTTACTCAACTGAAAGGTTACTAAAACTGCGAATAAAAGATTAAGCTTATATCATATACTTGTAAGAGCTATCAATACCCACATTTCATTTATTCATTATTTTATTTTGTTATCGTCTTCAAACTTTAAAAAATATCTTAATTCAAGATAGCAAAAAAGTGGTTACAGTTTCTGCTGCCATGTGGAGAGTAGATTTAAGACTTTATTATTTAAGATTTAGCATTATTCTATTGTACGTCCCTGTCTTCTACTACCATTACTACGGCCATTTGTGTTGACTATTTTAGAACTGCTATGGTTCAGCCACATCAAATGTGAGCGCTGTGTTTTCTTTCGCACGCTTCACAATTCTTTCATAGTTTTGAAACGGACTTTTAAAGCTAAACTTTCTCGTTTCCTATTCCCATGACTCACCACTGCATTAGTTAGGCATAGCCATTCCTACATTATTTTTTAACTGCTGCTGTTGCTGGATGAAAGGATCCGTTTTTGAGCCAAAGAGGATGTGATGATGTGAGACCCTTATAAAATATTCATCACCACAAGTATGGCTCCTACCGAGAATCCTCTACTTTCCTTGTTGATGTTTAGGCTTTTCTGAATGAAGTAATTGGAAAAGTGTACGATATGTAGCCATTCTTATGAAATGATTAGGTTTGGTTGGTGGTTATACGAATGATGCAAAAATGAAAATATAATTAATTCTTCCTAAGCGATACTTTCGTCAGACTTTCTTGGGAATTAGAATAACTTTCAAATGGGCGAATGTTCAAGCCCAAGTCACAACAAGGAAGTTGGTAGTATAATCGTCAAATAATTCATACCTGGAATCCTGAAAGGAAATGGATTTTCGTATTTCAGCCGCTGATTCTGCATACCAACTCTTTTTTAAACATGCAAGAGAGAAAGGGAGAGCAGACCGGAAGTTGAATTTTCTATTTGACTCTGACGATCATTAGTTTTATCATTATCATTTTAGCTCTTGAGAATCACAGTAATACGTGGATCACAACAGAATCAGCGGTGTGGGTCGTATTACAACTTTAATGTTATTGACTTCCGGCAAATCCAAATTAGCATTACAAAAGGTATGGTGGTAAATGACAATGCGAAGTACTGTCATGGAGAAATACAAATTGCGACATAGCAACTGGCTGCTTCGTTGAGGCTTCATCATAATCTTTAATCCTCATTAGTCATTCTAGGTATTATCAGCAACAATAAGGTTGGTCAGCCAAATGGATTATGATCCAAAAAAGGATTAATCCTCATAGATTTTTCATCCATTCAGCGCGGCAAGTTTGAAAAAATGATCCAAAATGGATT
>JAHZMV010005610.1:0-38897 GCA_027743765.1 Coecobrya sp. COE2
GAACAAATTTTTTTCTCTACTCTCCCCTCATATCATTCTAATATCTTGGTACATTACTAAAATATATATACTTTCTTGCCTTTTTCTTGGCCAACTTGCCTGTGTTTAAGGAGACGGCTATACACACAAGTTGGGTTTTTACAGTTGTTTTCCTTGCAGCACATTTTCTCTCTTTTTGGACACATTTTTTTCTCCGATTTCTGTGAGGACCGTCTGTAAAGGTAAGACTAAAGGATAGAGAGAGGCGAGGAGAGCCAGTTTTAGGCGCATCATTTTTTCATGAGATTTTTTAAAGATGTTTGAGAGGAGGAGGAAGAATGATGAGGATAAATAATATGATGTGTGATAAGGAAGATGCCGTGTGGCTTGTGCTGGCGAAAGAATAAAAAAAGGCCTGCTGATAGACTGCTTTTGTGTTCGGGGAAAAGACAGGTAAGGCTAGATTGGGAATTAATTAGGGAGGATAGTTAAGTGGTAGGAGAGAAGTTAGTGGGGACGGAGGTGAGTGGGAATGTAAAGTTGTCAGTTGTATTTTTGGGGGGATTGTTGGCGGATAGAGAAGGAAAATCAGTTTTACCGGAAGTGTGTCGGTAGAAAGAGTGGAGAGGCGGAGATTGGATGGAGGGGATTTTGTGAGTTTGTGTGTGGTGACAGGAGAGTGTAAAACCGGAAAACAATTTCCTGGGAGAAAGTAAAATGGTTTTTTGTTCTGTTGGATTTATTGCAGTTGTCAGTGGAAAAGGAAGAGGAGTGACGAGTGGTGAATTGGGAAGAGGAAAAATATATTTTTAACTTTTGACGAGTAACAGAGAGTGTCATTATTGTTGTCAGAGGGACGGTGTGTTTTTATTAAAGGGGAAAGATGCCGAGAAGCCAGAGATTGGCGGTAATTGGAGTTTTTTACAATTTTTAAGTGTTCATTAACATTCTATATTAGAGCTTATTTGGTCATTCTGAGAAAATCTATAAAAATTCAACTGAATTATGTAATTGTTGTTAGTTATGAAATAACTGTAATAGTTGTGTAATTTATGAACTTGTTAGGCAAGGCAAGCGAAGAGTTATGTGGATCACGCGGAGGAAGATTCTGATCCGGCTAATGAGCTCAACTCGGATGACGAAGAGGATGAGTCCTTTGATGAGGATGATGATCCTGATAAGATTGAGGTTCCTGGTGGAGGCAAGACCTTGGAAGCGGCTAAGCATATAAGGAAGGTGAATCCAAGTGTGTTACAAGCACAACAGCAAGCAGCGCTTATTAAGCAGGAGATTCCATCAGTAGTACCAGGGTCGAAGATGATGACGGGCAAGCCAAATCTTCCATATCCCACAGGCTGGCCGACAGGTAGTGGCGGTAGCGCCGCAGGAATTCTAACTGCTAGTCAACTGTTGAAACAGGAGGCAATGAAAATGAGCGCGTCATCTTCATCAGGATCATCAATCGCTGCTGCTGCTGGAATAAGTTCAAGTAGAAATAATCGAGGAGGAGATGGTGGTGGCATTAGTATTAACGTTCCTTCTCCACTCCTGGACACTTCTTTATTCCTGAGAATTGCTGATCCTAACAGTGCACAACAGCCACAGGGTCAAGCAACCGGTTCCAATCCTTTGGACAGCCTAACTCAAAACTTTTTCACTAAATTTCTCTCCCAGTCTACCTTCTCCAATCCCAACTTTGCCCAAATGTACGCGGCGCTAATGGGCGGTAATATTTCGACTGCGTCTCTCCTCAGTTCCCTGAATCCTGCTTTGCTGAGTCTCACAAACTTGCAGCAAAAGCAGAAGGTTCCTCAGTACAATCCTGTACCTCAATCCACTCCCGTTCAGTGGAATGGGATGATGGCCAATGCAAACTATCAGTATCTGCAAAATCCTCACAACCCAATGGGTTTGGAGGAAGATGACGAGGGTCACGAGGATGACACCATGGGTGTCGCCGAAACGTATGCCGATTACAAGCCGTCAAAATGTAATAACAGATATTAAGCGTAATTTCTTTACCAAGCAGATTGTTTCACTATGTCTAATAAATAATAACATTTTATGTGTTATCTTTCAGTGAACATTGGAAAGCGACATCCGGACCCCGTAGTGGAAACGGCATCTCTCGCCAGTGTCCTCCCACCCAACGTTTACTACTCGTTGAGAATGCCAAAGGAAACCACCAACACGGGCAAGCTCTCGGCGCTCCAGTTGGAGGCAGTTGTGTATGCCTGTCAACAGCACGAACATATTCTGCGGAACGGGGAGCGAGCAGGATTTCTCATTGGGGACGGTGCTGGTGTTGGGAAAGGAAGAACGATTGCTGGGATCATTTACGAAAACTACCTGTGTGGTCGGAAGAAAGCCCTTTGGGTTTCCGTCTCAACCGATCTGAAGTATGACTCTGAGAGGGATCTCGAAGATATCGGTGCAAGCTCTATTAAAGTGTCTCCACTAAATAAGCTCAAGTACGGGAAAATCAACTTGGCCGATAAGAACAACAAAGGGGTAATCTTCGCCACGTATTCCAGTCTCATTGGGGAGTCCTCTCAGGGTGGTCGCTACAACACGAGATTAAAACAAATATTGGAATGGTGTGGCAAGGATTTTGATGGTGTTGTAAGTCAAGTAATAGTAATTGTATCATGTTACCTCGTTCTTACTTAATCATACTTAAATGCCAACTACTTTTGTAATTTTTGCAGTTGGTAATGTTGCAAGGTGATTAGTGATAAATGATTAATCTTGTAGTAGTAATGCTTCAATTACTTAAGGTGAGTGAGTGTCACTCAAAAATTAATTGTCATTCTTGTCAACAGAGAGGCAGTCAAGTGTGGGAAATGTGTTGTGATTGGTCTCCAGAGTACCGGTGAAGCGAGAACATTAGACCAGTTGGAAAAAGACGAGGGGGAATTAACGGATTTTGTTTCAACGGCCAAGTAAGATAAACGAATTATTCACCAGAATAAGACAATAAATAACAGAGCTTATAATCACTTTTAACATTTTTTGACAGAGGTGTGATGCAAGCTTTAGTGGAAAAACACTTCCCGGTAATTAACAAGAACAAAGTGAACGAAGTAGCTGAACTGGTTGGCTCTGGGTTTGATTACGAGGCTCTTCTCAAAGCTTCTACACAACCTGGTCCGTCAACCTCATCAGGAGGAAAGCGGAAGCCTGGTAATAGCGAGTTTTCTTTCAAATTGTTAACGTTAACCTCTTTTTTATAATGGTTATGTTAATCAATATAATATAAATCAATCAATTAGTTCGCAGAGCAGCACAGAAAGCAGTGAAGCGTGTGAAACTTCGAGGTTCGGATGATTCCAGTGCTGCTGACACCGATTCTGATTTTGACGGTTCTGTGCTATCCTCCTCTGCGTCCGAGGATTACGCATCTGATGCTGAAGCCAGTGACGATGAGGAATTCCATGAAAGCAGTGAACCAGAATCGGATGGTAAGACTAATTTATTTTTAAATTACTGAAGTCCGTGTAACTCGGTTTTTAAAACGTACAATGTGCCTCTTGTTAGACTCTGCAAAGGGAACGAAGAAAGGGAAAAAACGGGGTAGACGGGCTGGGCCTGGAGCGGCAAAGGAGAAACGCGAACTTCCCAGTAAAGAGGCAATCGAAAAAGTATGGGACATTCGCAAGGAGCTTCTTGACAAGATTGAAAAGCTGGGAGAAAGCCTTCCACCGAATACTCTGGATCAACTGATTGACGACCTTGGGGGACCTGATGATGTGGCCGAGATGACAGGCAGAAAAGGTCGTGTAGTTCAAAATGCAGGAGGAAAAATTGAGTATGAAAGTCGCGCTGAGCAGGACCAGTCATTAGAAAACATTAATTTAGTTGGTGAGTTATTAAGATTGTATTGAATCGAAATATGAACTATATGCACAAGCATCATTGCTACTCTACTGACTCCCTTCTTTGCTTATTCCAGAAAAGAAACGATTTATGGACGGAGAGAAGTTAATCGCAATCATATCAGAAGCTGCATCAAGCGGTATCTCACTGCAGAGTGACCGTCGTGTACCCAACCAAAGAAGAAGAGTTCACATCACCTTGGAACTTCCATGGAGTGCGGATCGGGCTATTCAGCAGTTCGGTCGTACTCACCGAAGTAACCAGTGTAACGCACCAGAGTACGTCTTTTTGATCTCAGATTTGGCCGGAGAGCATCGTTTCGCTTCCATTGTCGCAAAACGATTAGAAAGCTTGGTGAGTATATGACTATTTCAATGTTAGCTGGATTGTGAAAAACGAAAACATTAGCTAACTCACTGAATGTCACAATTTTATAAAACAGGGTGCTTTAACACATGGCGATAGAAGAGCTACGGAAACTCGTGACCTTTCCCGCTTCCATATTGATAACAAATATGGTCGGCAAGCGTTGGAAACTGTAATGAAGTACATAATGGGCTATGAAAGAAGACCACCCGTTTTACCTCCCTCAGATTTCCCATCATTCCGCGAGGAAATTGCTGGTGGTCTAGTTGGTGTCGGACTCATTAACAATGAAAGTGGGCAGTTGTGCCTGGAGAAGGACTATAACAATCTCAGCAAGTTTTTGAATAGGTACAATACTACAACCAACTCGGTAGTAAGCATTGCTGGTTTATAACTCGCAACAATGATTTTATTCTTAACGCTTGTCTTTCTGTAGAATACTCGGTATGCCTGTGAAACTACAGAACTCCCTGTTTAAGTATTTCACGGATACTCTTAACCACATTGTGACACAAGTGAAGAAGACTGGCCGTTTTGACATGGGAATTTTAGGTGAGCAATACTTGTCACTCTTATATATTTCCTACTTTCGATTTTAAAATAACTTTTATTTCCGGTGTGACTTTTGCTAAAATAGACCTGGGCGACACAAGTTCTGGAGATTTAAAGGTAACAAAAACGTGGAAGTTTACCCGGAAGCATGCTACCGGCTCTGGAGAGATCATTTTACATCGACTCGTCGTAGAACGGGGAATGAGCTGGAAGGAGTCACAAGAAAAGTATGCAGTGTTGATTGGAAAGCATGAAGGATACTACTTATCAAACCAGGTATTAACATTACAAAATTAATAATTGACAATTACCTATTTTAAAATAATATTAATAACATTTACGTTTGATCATTTTTTTAGTCTCGAAGCGAAAAGAAGACAGCGCTGTTAATTATGGCTGATTCAAGCGCTTCAAAAGGAGAAAAGTCCAGTGGGAAAAATACCACTTTATTCTCAATATATCGACCCAACACTGGCCTGCAGGTAAGTTATAGTTGCTCATCAGACATGTAATTGAAATATGTAGCAGAATAATTGGGATTTTATATGTCTAGCTTCGTCGGGAAACGTTAAAAGATATCCAGTCCAAGTACACCCCAGTGAAGCCAGATGAGGCCCAACCTCATTGGGACGAGCAGTATGACTCTTCCAAGGGCACGTGCATGCATGCTTACTGGTAAATCTTGATTTTCTATACTTTTTTCTCCTCATTATTATTTAGTTATCCATTTGATTAAACTGGGTTAACCTTGATTATTGCAGGCGGGGAAACTGCAAAAACAAAGCGATTGGTCTTGACTGCGAGGTAGGACTCAGACGACGCACGTACCACGTGCTCAGTGGCAACGTGCTAATCGTTTGGGATGACGTTGAGCGGGTCATCACTTCTCAAGTGGTCAGCACAAAAATGCAGATTGTTCGAGCACAATCTCAGGATGGATTCAAAGTTGTCGGACTTCTTATTCCCAACAATGCGGCGACAGAAATGTGTGACATTTTAGCCGCCGCAGAGGAAGCGGAACGGGAGGTGAAACAGGAACAAGAAGTTGTAGCGTAGGTTACGATTCACTTCTCTACTAATCTATGCTATAAATGTTTGTAGAGGTTAAAATTGAACAAGAATGAATGTCCTACAGCAAGGTTGTGCGTTAAATGGGAAGAATTCCAATCATAATTTTTGAACTTATTATATATCTGTAATATGCAGATGAAGAAAGTTAGATTAAATTATAATAAAACAGTTGGACTGATGATAAAAAAATAATTACCAGCCTGACTGACTCACTACTGAACAGAGAGAGAGAAAAAAGGGAAACTATTCTATGCACACATATAATCTATTCAACATAATTTACTTTCCGGAAAAAGAATATTTGTTAGAGAAAGGTATATACAGTTTCTGTGGGAGTTTAGCGCATATCCTTAACCTTTTCCTTTTGAAAAGCCATTCCTTTAAAAATGTCGCTTGGGGAAAAACGCAGTAAAATTTATTATTAAGTTTGTTGAATTTAAGTACACATATTAATTTAATAGTCGGACAGAGACAGGTCGAGTCGTTATAAATATAAACTTTTTTCGTTAACAATCGCTTTGGGATAAAGAGTACCAAAAATGAATTGAATTAATTGTTGTGGAAATATTATTATTCTTTTTTAATTAAGTTTTAAGCATTTTATATTAAATGATAGATAAGGTTTACAAACCAATTTTTAAAGTGAATGGAGTTGTATTTTCTTCTTTTTTTATTAAAATAAAATCAATTTTTGGAGCTTTATTACTATTGTTAATATTTAGTAGCAATTATGAAGGAATTAATCAATTTAGATGTCAAACGGTGGTTTGCTGTTGACGCTTTTTGTTGGTCTGGTTTGTTTTTTTTACTAGTACCTATATCTCTATATTAATACAGTATCATATATTAAAATTTAGATCTCATGGAATTTCAAACATAAATGTTACTCGTTAGCATACTTAATGTCAGTAATAATAGTTAATAAAACAATAATAATATCAATGACAACAATATCTGTATTTTATGAATTTTTTGTAAAAGCATAATAAAGTGTGTTTATATAAACTGTGTACGAACTAGAGAAATAACTATATTTAGCCAGTTAGCTTTGTAGCAACTAGATCATTTACTTTATTTAATTATTATTATTTAAAAAATATTCCTCTCTGCAGCAGTCTGGAACACGCGTCATCTCTGATTACTGCCAGAGTGAATATAAAAAATAATGAATATGACAAAAATAGGCTATTTCTCTCCGTGTGTTTGTTTGTTTTGTATGATGTTTATTTAGTATTTAATGACAAGGTTAACTAGAGGTTAATGATAGGTACAAATAATAATAATTGTAAGGAAATAAATAAATCTATGAAATATTGTCAGTACTACTCACATTACTGGAGTTGTATGTATAAATGAAATGAGAAGATGCGTCGTCGTTGCGTAAAATTAAGTAGGTTGATTTGACGAAAACGTTGATAATTTGTATGATGATGATGGTGTATGGATAATTAGCAACTTTGTAATAATAAAAATGAATGAGTCGAATGAATAGAAGCTGGCTTTTTTGCGTTATTTATTTTTCACACGAGAAATGATTCTGTATTGAGTACAAAAATGCGTGGGTTACGAACAATCAGTTTAAAAGTACACACCGAGGCATAAATGTTACATTTAATGTAGTATATTGGTTAAGTATTCTAAAAAAACGTTTGGTACAGTTTACATAACAATCAACACTGAATTCTATATCATCTTTTTTAGCGTATGAGCACCGCACAGAGCAAAACTAAAATTAATTACAGTACTTACTAATTTGCTCATCTGAACAAAATAAAATGCATATAGCGTCAATATTCATGGATTTAAAAGCGGAGTAGTAGAAATACTGCGTTTGACGTTACAGATTCAAAACCAGATAGTCGAAATGACTTGTCTGTATCACATGTGGTACACTTTTCAATTTAACAACCACTAAGCATGCGAGAATTACATAAATAAATTGCATAGTTGATTGAATATTCTGATAATATTCTGGACAAGGTATGGAGAACAATTAACTAATTCTTTCTTAGTTGCGCTTTTTCCGTCGACCTTTAGAAGTAGACGGCTGCTCAGTAGGAACTACGACTTGACCTTCGACAAGTTCTTCGCGCAAGGACGACTTTTCGATTTTCTGTTGCGCTTCCATGTAAAACATGATATCACGAAGTTGCTCCTTTAAATCCAGAATCTCATCCTCTTTTTCTTTTCTGTACTTTTCAAAGTCCGTCTCCAGCTTGGTCACCATCTCTTGCCATTTTTGCTGATCCTTTTGCATGTGCTTGTTGAGCTCCTTCTCCTCTCTCAGCTCGGCCGTCAGTTTTGTCAGTTTTTGAGATACTTGATTGTACTGTGGAAAATGATTACAAGAAATAATGTGAAAGTATCCCACAGAGACAGAAAATGAAAAGAAAGTGACAATATATTTTGAGTTTACCTTTTTCTCTAACGCCGCACGCTCCTTGGACGTGTCAGAGAGCTTATACTCAATATCCTGCTTTTTATCAGCAGTATCACCAAGTTTAAGCTGGAGCTTTACTAGTTCACTCTGAAATTCTTTGGCCTGAGCCTCCATGCTTTGTTCAAAGTAGTAGCGCTGAGACTCCAACTGGGTAGTAAGCATATATGTGAACTCCAGCTGAAGATGGTCCACTTTGTCTTCTGAATCCTCACACTCGTCATCTCCTCGTCGCTGATTGCCCACCTCGACCAGTTTCCCGTCTTTATTTTGAAGAAGCCGATGAACAAAGTTGTCCCCAGCGTAGTCCCATACACGATTATTATCAGGCTGAATGGCGTAGCAGTGAGTTGTTTCACAAAAGTGTCTAGAGAAAAGTAAGACTGATGCGTTGGAAAAGTAGGGACAAAAGTTGAAAATTTTAATTGATGCATTAATGTTTGCACTTACTTGTAGGCATGTCCATGAACATAGCGGCCACATCCAATATGTCCACAAATCAAACATATCCATAAAGAATCTGAAGATCCACACTCAAAACAGACATTCTTGGCAACCATCTCTGGAGTCTGGACGTATCGACAAACCGGACATCTAGCATCACTCCATTTTGCTAAGCAGCCCGAGTGAAAAGTGTGATTACACAAAATTGTTAAAATCCCGTCAACTGACTCATCCATTCTCTCAAGGCACACGGGACATGTTGGAAGCTCAGTGTGACCTAAAACGTTTACAAGTACAAAATCACATTCAGGTCACGATAACGGCCATATAAGTGACATAAATCATTCTAAACAAGGTTTGTACCAAGCAGTGGCAGTCCAATTTCTCCATCGTCTTTCATCGACTCAACCCTGGAAACAAATGCCACTTTGCAAATCTCTTCTTCCAGGGAACTGTAAGGTATGCCGTTGATCGAGTTATACACCATGTCAGCAGCAGTCTGGAAAGAAAAGTACAGGAAAATTAAGCATAACAATAATCATACTAGTTGGATAATTATAATATCGTTCTAATTAATGCTTCATGTGTACCTCTGATTTACATTTCAGCAAAGCCATGTACTGATTTGGAGTATTTTCCCGAATAACCTTGATATGATCTAGGTCCTTTTGAAAAGGTGCTAAAAACTGAAGCAGATCTCGACAAGAAATATAGGACGGGACGGAAAGCATAACAATCATGTCACTGGGAGCTGTCTGTCCTGTTTTATCCAGTGGAGTCCGTGCACTGAAACGAGAAACCAAGGATTTAAAATATTTCTATGTAGCTATTATTTTCCTTTAATGTCAAATAAGTGACGTTTATGTCTAAACTCACTTCTCTTTGTATAAATGAATGATTCCTTTCGTAACCTCCACAAATGAATTTCCAGAAAAGTAATGAATCGTCTTTGGGATGCCGTCTGACTCACCTACATGATAGAGCAAGATGCTCATTATATTTTAACCGCTTTGATATGATCATAATTAATAAAAACTTATAGTCAGTACCTTTTGCAGCAGCTGCAGCAGAATCATCACTGGGAGGTTTGTTATCCATGGTTCCACACTCGTCTTCGTCTGCTACTTCAATAGTTTCAACAGTAAATGCAACCGGAGTGCGAAGGCCTCGAGTTTGGGACTTCTCCCCACCACGAAATACCAAGTCTTCCACCACCTCTTTCGGATCGTCAGATCGAGCACAATATTTTGCAGCTAGAAATGATCGGCAAAAATTTAAAAGTTGTTTTCAACGTAAAAAAGTCGAGCTTACAGATAAGAGCACGTTTAAAGATAAGAAATAAGAGAAACCTTTATACGTAATGGATGGCACTGATGGACTATCGTCGGACACCTCAAGCAGTATCACACACAGAGATATGTTGGTGGCCATATGAGCTAATTATTGAGAGGAAAAAAGAAATAAAAAATGATATCTGTAGTCAAAAACTACAAATTAATTATACACTACCAAAAGGCTAATAAGTACGTATAGCACACTTTACACATATGAGCCAAAAAGTGAGCTAACTAGCAAATATTCAATGTTCAACTAAAATAACCACTGTCAAATAACGTTGATAGTAGTTCCGTGTTCAAATTCTAACGTAACCACTCACCAACCAACAATATAAACTATCGCTTGCATACAATATCTAATAAATTGAGTACATGCACACACATAAAATTTAAGCAGTCTCTGATGGCTGGGCAATTTTACAACAAAATGAAAAATTAATCTTACACCTCTTTTCGCTATTATTCACACCACTTACCAGCCCTCTACTTTTATTACCTACAATACTTGATTATTATTACTAAACGGACGCAATACTGCAAAACAAACTTACCAATTATTATCCCTTCTCGCAGACGCAACAAACCACTCTTCTTTCTCACAGCCTGACATTCAAACCAGCATCACCAAAACCAAAAAGTTCACAGTTTTCTAACAATTAAAACAACTTAAGATCCTAGCACAATTAAACCTTTTCTTAAATATCAATTATAACTAACTTTACTTATCCATCGCCTTGTCTATCACATAAACTATTATTGTTACAGGACGAGCACAATATAAACATTCACTCGGTAACTATCAATAAATGTGGAGAGAAGAAAATCCTCTTTAATCACAAACTTTTAATTCTAATCATCTTGCCAAATTACCTGCCAATTATTTTCTGTCCATTATTTAAGGTGACTGGGGAAATTAAAGTAATTAAGAAAGGAGCTGGATAAAAACGAAGAGTGGAACAGCTGACGAGTAATATGCTCTGCTTACGCAACTTTTTGCTCGTGTCGTCGACCCAACGAAGCAAGCGTCGTCGTCGTCATTCACGCAAGCGCCATGAGTCATGACATGATTTTATATTATTATGCGTTTATCATAATGCCTTGGTTAATTGATCCCATGAAACCTTTAACTAAAATGCTTGGACAGTTAAAATTACATTCCTTTCATTAAAGTAGTGAACAGTTTTATGTGACAATAAATGACTCAAAGAATGAAAGGTTTGAAGAGGATTCTTTTTAAACAATTGAAGTCATTTTTATTTGAAATTGGGTTTGCCAAGTAATCAGAGTCACACGTATTTACACAAACAATTAATGAAAAGGCATTAGCAAAAGGATTACAATTTATGTATTAAGCAATGAAGAAAATCAGTTAGGTTTATGTGAAATTAAATCAGATTTAAAAAAAAGTTAATTAAAGTTTAAAGTTATGAATAGTAAAGTCAATAAGTCATGCATACAAGTAGGTTGAACCAATTATACACTCGTGTACCGCATACGCCATAATATGTAATAGTCGATTAAATTATGTTGCCGTATAAAAATTACAAAATCGATATTGATTTTTAATTGAGATTGAAGTAGCGCTAGGGTACTGTGATGACGGGTGACTTTTGGTGTCCACCAACCTCCGCTCCTTATTACGGCCTTTATGGCCGATTGATAAATTTAGCTTTCGATTGTAGATGTTTGATGCTGTCGACAACCTGCGAAGTGGTGAGCAGGCCAAAATCAAATAGGTTTATAATGTGAAGGTGAAATTCCTTAGCTAGGCTTCCACGTATCACTTCCCTCCAATGGAGATCCACGAAGTGAATGCATGCAAACGGAATTTGGCAATCTCCCACGTAACTGTAGAATATAAAATAAAATACAAGTAATTTTTTATGTGTAGTTAAGTTTAAGTTCAGTGATGATTACAGCTTTTA
Source organism: Coecobrya sp. COE2 (assembly GCA_027743765.1). Taxonomy (NCBI): domain Eukaryota; kingdom Metazoa; phylum Arthropoda; class Collembola; order Entomobryomorpha; family Entomobryidae; genus Coecobrya; species Coecobrya sp. COE2. The sequence goes on from JAHZMV010005610.1 coordinate 11,988, forward strand.
ATTTTCCATCTTACTTATATTTCATCATGAAAAGATTCCACATTTTCACGAACTCCTTTTCTGCATCAGTTATATCTACAAACTCGTCAATTAGAGCTATTTGTTTGATTCGCAGCCATTCTGGATCATTTGGCCCTGCAGGATTATTCGGATCACCTGGAGGGTGCTCTGAGTCCATGTCTGTTTCTTGGTGATGATCTAACCTGAGTAGAAACATAAGATAACCATGATCACACAATTAATACGAATCACTCAGTTACTTGTATGTTATGGTTAATTATTTTTCGGCATTTTTATTACCTACTGTACTCCGCAATAAATCTCTTCCGGTCATTTTCATCTTCTCCGCCACCAGAAACACCTCCTGTGCTGCTGCCGCATTCCGCGTCCCCTGGCCGCTCCTCACTTCGAGGTCTTTTTCTCCCCTCACCACTGCTACCTCCAACCATCCCACCCTCCGACATTATTCTTTTTCTCTCTCGTTAAGTTTTCAGTAAGTACCCTCCGACAACCCGGAATCAGCTTAATAATACTTATAGTGGAATAGTTTTAATTTAATCAACAATTTAACCTGTCTTAAAATCAGTCACTCCGCATCAATATAAGCGATGTTGGACAGTAGATTTGAGGCAAGGATGCAAGAAAGCAAAAGCTCTGGCGGTTGAAAGATAACATGCAAAATATTATCTTCTTTCTCACTTGGCATTTTTTTAATGTTTTGAGCAGAGATGTGAATAAATTTTAAGGTGCATATCATTGTCGATCATTTTTCTGTGCCATGAGCATAACAGATTATGGCTCCTTGTAACTTTGTTGCTTTCTCATGTCGCCGTAGACTCCAGTCCTCACTTGTGAGGTGATAACAAGGTGATAAGCAAATAAGCTAATTAATGCTCGCAGGTCTCTAAGGCACATGGGAAGCCTCATAGATCACCGCTAACACCCCACCGCTTAGAGCATGCTTTGCATTGGCATTCCAAACGCAGAGGACCCTCACTGTTCTCCTGTTACATAGTATTCGTAGCAGAATACGATGAGGTGCGTGGTGTGATGAATGGATGGTTTAATGGTTGTGGTCCTTCATTCCCCTAAACTCATCCACAAGACACTTTTTGGTGTACTTATTACTTATTCTTAGAGCCTGCATAATAATGAATGATGCCGAAAGAAAGGTTCACGACGCGACGGTAAGCTCGTGTAGATGGAACAATGGCAGTGATCTAAAAAAAGCTGTTCGGTCAACTATGCATAAGAGAAGTTGTTAAATGCTAAAACAGTCAGGCAGATACAAAATGAGTGGTGTACATGAATTAAATGTATATACTACATATCTCAATCTCAACCATCTACTGACTTATTTATGTATATGTATAAAATAATAAACTCTGGAAGTTGTCATTTTCTAGGGAGAAATTGCACATATTTTTGTAATTACAAAGAAATCTACTTTTCATAAGCTCCCAAAAGAATGTTATTCATTGTCAGTGATACTTATGAGTGAAGCCACAACTAATCCACCACGCACCCAAGAGCGCGTATAAACTTCATTACATATCATACCTGCCAGGAAATCCAAAAAACATAATCTATTCACTACAAAGGCTTCATAGGTACATACATAACTATTAACTAGGTGGAATATGAATTTTGTCCGTTTCCCTAAGTACCTAACTATCCTGACCTGTTTTCAGTTCAGTCACACTATTTTTAAACTTTAAACCGGCTTACATTTGTATGTGAGCAGTGCACTGTGCTCAGAGCGAAAAATCATAGTTTTATGTAAAATCATACGAAAGACCATTTCAATGACCTATTTGAGTGATGTCCAAAATATAGCAGAGTGGATGTGCATGAATTAGAACTCCAGTCCCTTAAAACTAACAGATGCACAAAAACGACAACCCAAGAATCACTTTGCATAATGTGTGACATCGCATCAATCACCAGTACCTTTTTGACACTCAACAAAGTGGTGCTGGTGTACGATCTATGATCTATGAAGATCTTTGTCTGTTTTAAATGAAAATTATTCAAATTTTGCAAAAATTTTCTGTTACACTTGAAAAAATGAGTAAGCTGAAAAACAGGCAGCAGATAAAAGGCAACCGCCGGCTTGGTTTTACCGTCAGTCGCTTTACAAGGCAGTCCCGCACATCGTCATTTTACAATATCCACCATAGTATACTTCGGGAATTAAAAAGTATAGCTTTATTTTTAATTTTAGTTTTTAAAAGATATTTTCGTTTTAATTTCAAGATAACAACGTCATATTTCTTTCTCAGAAATTGCATACTTTCAAAACATTATAATGAATACACCACACGGTAACGGTCCAACATACAACTACAATCATACGGGAAACATGGGATATACTGGAATCATGGGTCCACCATCATCATCATCAGGCCAAGTAAGGGAATATATTTTAAATCTTCCTCGATCATATTTCCTTCCCTCTAATTTACCAGGGTTCCCTTTCTTCTTTGAGTTATTAAATTTAAAAATTACATAATAATTGGATGCATATGTTTGTATATTTTGCAGATGCCACCGCAACATCGGGACCATATTGACCGCACACAAGTTACAAGCCGGTCATCAAGCTCAACCGGACAAGTAAGTACTTCCATCTTGTATGAAACTGTTTATCTCTTAAATAGAAATTCCCACGAGTTGGTTTATTTGACAAATGACATGCATACATACTTAAATTTTATAGGAACATCTTTAAACTTCAGTTAGACAAAACAAAGCTAAAAATATTTAATATTCAAATTGTTTCTATACTTTCTGCAGAATACAATGGGCACGTATCCACTTCATGTTAACCATCTACCACCACCAACTAAGCGTCCAATGTTTGATGAGTGGGCACATTTCACTTCCCGAAACCTCCCAGGCATATTTCCTGACAATCCTGAAGACACATGCCAAGTAAGTACATAGAATTTATGTTAACATGTATTTAAAGCTGGCACTCAAAAACGCTTAATTGTATTGTCAACTTATTTCTTAATATTTATTGTATTTGTTACAGGGCTCGACCGCACATCAAAGGGGGACTATCAACCCCCCTCCACTACCGTCAACCCACTACCACGCAGGGTCTTCACTGCAAATAGACGGTCGGAATTGCCCATCGTACGGACAACCTGGCCAATCATCATCTACTCAACTTGGGGAGAGACCCTATCCTCGCAAAGGGGATCTTCTTGATAAGGTGGAGAAAGCGCATGCTTTGTTGGGTGAGATTCTGAAGGAATTAAAGTATGAAAATTAAATTAAATGCACGTTTTATACTAACTTACTTATGTATGTAATGCATATTATTTATTATTATTATTATTTAAAATGTACTAACTTTATAATTTTAAATAGTTTGTTACACTTTGATTTGATAAGATATTTATTTTAATGATTTTCAAATAAGATACGTGATTTTCTCACTTTTGCTAAAAAATATACCGCTTTCAGAAATGATGTTTTCATACAATCATGGCTGCACTATTGAATCTGATTTTCATTATTTCCGTTGTACCCATTATATTTTCATTCTGTACCATACTTCTGTCATGTATTGGTATCCAAAAATAGATTGTAGCCGATCATAAAGCACGTCATAATTAGTTATTTGGCATACTTATTGCGTTTTGTGGACCATCATTTGCTTTACTTTTCATTTTTATTGAAACATTGGTATTCACGTGTCATAGTTAAATTGGTGCGATCTTTTTTCATTAAAAATATGCATATGCGCTGAGATGAAAAGACAGATGTTCTAAACGTTTTTGGTTTAAAGGTTGCATAGTTTAATAATCATTTATAATGAATTATATATGAATAGTACGATTGCATTTTATTATTAGTATTTCACGTATAATAAAGGATTTTTCTTCACAGACAGAGCATTAAGGTACGCCTCAACGAGAGAAGAGAAAGAGAGCTAAGAATGATGAGATGATATATAATGATGAGCATCAATGAGCAAATTCTTTAGCTCCGTTATTCATCTCTGTCATTGCTACTGACAAACTGTTCCGTCGTCGTGGTGGTAACGGTGAGCCATCGTCAGCAATGGTAGGAATAGCACCTACACTACCATCATCAGCGTCATCAACCTCCTCGTCCGACTTTCCCTTGTACTCTTGAACTTTTTTCCCCTTCCCAGGAACGCAACCGCTGCTGCTGCTGATCAGCATGCGAAGTAGTCCACGCCACATGAGAAAATACCAATACATTTGCGGAGCTACGGCCAGAAAAAAGGCGATTTTCCATCCAAAAGGCATTTCGTACAAGGCCTACAAACGGAAAATAAAACACACGAGTAGTACATAAGGTGGGTAATAGCCAATTAGCCAAAAAGTCATTACATTGCATTGTGATGTTGGTTGTCACGATGAAGCAAAATTATATAATCAAGCATGGTAATGGATTTAGTGGAATGGAATGCAGGGGAGAGTAGAAGGGAAACACCAATCAATATCACTGCATAATCATAACCTATTGGTGCGTGTTGGAGAAACATTCCTTATGCTATTTTTATGCTAATTTCATCTCATCCAACTCACTTCAAAAGTACTCATGTTCCGCTGCTGACCAAACAAATAGGCTGAATAGAACAGGCTAATGATTCGAAATATTGGAAAAAGAAGCAGCATGAGCAGTCCGTTGACAACGTACCACTTGGAGGACTTCATCTGTCACAAAAAGGTACCAGTTATGTAAACCTCTTCATTTTATACATGTTAAAAAAGCGATCTGGAAAATTGTTATGAAACCTTGAATTTGCTGAGAATGAATCGTAGGCAGACGAACGGCGTACTGGCCTCCATGAGGTAAACCGTTCCCATGAAGAAATCCCCCTTTTCGATACCATCTCGGAAGAACTGGAAGAAAACATTATGCGTTATTTCCTCCAGCTTGCTTATCACTATTTTTACAATATGACATAATTCCTGGACGGTCTTTCGTACCAGTAGAAGAGTGAAACCAATCGGTGCGAGGACAATGTGATGGATCACAATCACCGGGGATTTGAGCACAAACCGATAAAACTTTTTCAGGTAGGACTCCTTTTTCGGGTTGAGATCTGTGATTGTTGACACGTAGAACATGGAAAGAGTGTCGTAAAAGAAGTAGGGCAGTCCAAACCACGCATAAATTAAGGTGAGTGGATGGGAACGGTGGAGCACGTCGTCGTAGCAATAGCTACAAACGACTATCCCTGTGGTCGTTGCCAAAAGTGCTTGGAAAGCGGACACAAGTCTGTGAACAATTTAATTTTGAACAAAAATCTTTATATTTTTTTCAAACAAATAAATACGACTAATCATGAATATATAAAGATAAATAGGATCAATGCAACGATGACAAATATTCTGTTCAGAGAACTGACGTATGCCGTCAACTTTTCCAGTAATATTATGCTTATTTTTATACTATATCTTACTTATTGGCAATGTCACTACAGTCTTTCTCCGTGAGATCATATTGCTTTTTTAGTCGTCGCCCAGCAACGGTCTGTGACCAAAAGTAAAGCTGCAAAACAAACAATCCAGGAAAGAGTATCCAGCCTCCGACAAAAAGGGAAAATGCGGTTATACCAGTTGCCATCATCACAAGTTGTCCGTGTCAACTGTAAACGAGCAAGAAAAAAGTAATATAGAAGAAACACGTTTAATTGTCACGATTTTAATATTCCTATACACAATTTACTAATTTCTACACTTGAAGAAATAAGAAAAAACTGTTGAAAACTTTTAATTATTTTTTTACCAGACAAACTATTATTATTATTACTGCATGATGATGATGACGGCATAATATCCTGTTGCAAATGACATTGGCAGTAGCACTTTTGTTGGCATAGTACGTGCAAAAGTATGCCGTTCAAAAAATACATCTTGTAGTTACCAAGTAACTAAATCACAGAGAAAAAATATGAGATATTTTGTCTTTCTTTCAAGAAGGCAAGTTTATTTATTCCCTTTCTAAAAAATCTAACGAGCGAGCGAGGGAGAGGAGGAGAGCAGAGAGGAAGACGTGGAATGACGCAGTATGTGCAACGGAGAAAAAAATCCTGATTGCAATTTTGCGGCTGTTTTGCGAGAAGAAGAAAATGATGTAAAACTATTTAAAAAAGGAGCACAGGAGCAGCAATAGTAGCAACAACAACAAGAAGAGTTGGGCATTTTATTTCAGAGAGAAAGAAAATAGTGAAACTTTTATAGAATTAACTAGAAGAAGAAGGCTACATCATTTTGGAATATATTTAAGTGTTATTGGTTGTAGGAAAGAAAAAATTCTATTCTCTTGTGTGTGGTGAGTATTGCCTTTTCCGCTGCTTTGCTGTTTCTATATACTTGGCACAAGAGTCAACACCAAACTGTTTCTCTGCAGTGCACTGCTGTTTGCTTTTTCTTGGCCTTTTTTTCATTCCACCGAAATACCCGACTCCCGATGTCTCCCGCATTTGTACGTCTGCTTCTATTACTACTACTAATACTACGGAAGTAGCAAAGTGCAAGTGGAGAGAAAAGAAGCTATATTGGATATACTGGTATTAGACCAAAATGTACCTATGTATGCAGGTTTTTATAGGCGATTTACTGTACTAGTTTACAGCAAGCTGCCCGCTTACTTCCCTGTGCTGCAACTAGACTAGAGACTGGCCCATATTATGCATATTATGTTCATTTTAAGCGTGCTATTTTATAAGTAGTGCATAGGAATGAACTTATCGAGAGAAAATATTTTTTTAAAGATTAAATATGTGTCAGGTAGCCCGAATCCTTTCAGATTGCTCCGGTTGTCTCAGATTGCCCATTCTCAAGCTTATTTTCTCCATATTGAAATATAGCCTTTTGGTTTATTCGATTTTGTAGAGTGATAAATATTGATTTGTGTTTCGAATTTTCACACATAGCTCACAAGGTATACTTTTAGTACATCAGGAACACAGGTGTATTGAGCCGTTATGAATTTTCATATTTATGTTAGAGACAACCATGTTGCGAAAGTGGGAACCTATTTTTTGTTTTTGCTCATTCCCCGTTATTTTTATCTCTTTTACATGCATGGCTCTCAAATAGGAAGAAATAGTTTCCAGGGAAATTGTTATTTTTGATTTTCAGGACATCAATCACTCTCGCATTGTATCCTATTATGTCTGCCTAGAAAATCAAATTAAATGCATAATATCAAAACTAACTTAATGATAACCAACAGTGTGTATTGCATCAGCAGATTTAATGGTATGCCAACCTGTGTTGCGAACATTAGCAGTAAACGGTCATAATTTTCTCTTCCCATTATTACGCAATGCATATATGATTAGGCTTGTCCACTTCACATCAAACTATTTCTACCAAAACACTACCACCCACACACAATACACATTTGTACATAAAAGCTTTGTACTTGTTACAAAGAATGATACCTATTTGCGATGATGCGGTAACTAGGAAAAAGTTGTAGTCTAAACAGCTACTCTTGAACCTCTTATTCCAAAACAAAAGAGATCGTGTTCCCATCTTCAGCTTTGTCTACCAAGTGACATAATGAGTTGAAATATCAACTTAAAGCCGTGAAGAAGGGAAGATTGTGTTAACAATGATTGCTAATTGCGTCAACAACAAGCTTGGTTTTAGTGAAACTGAATGCTATAAGTAGTGTTTGCACGTGTGTATGTGCATGCAATCGCAGCCACCGCAAAATGTAAGCATACTTTTTATTTGTTCTTCTGTTTGTGTTACTATGATAATGGCGATGATGACGCCACGGGACAAAGACTTGATGTTATATAGCTGCAGAGAGAACAAACTGGTGTAGGTGGAATATTATATGCATTAAGAATAAAATAATAGTAAGCACAACAGCTCTTTCTGGCTAGTTCATAAATGTCCTAGAAACACAAGCTGTTAAGGGGAGGACGAATGGAAAAAGGGTAATTAAAGTGAAACGAACGAACGAAGCGTTGTGTAGTTTTTCCTGTTTTTACTGCATATACAAACGCCAGTGGTGAATGAAATTTGTTCGAGAAAACTTTTGCAAACTTCGTTACTATTTAAGTAGGTGGTTTACTAATTTTGAAAAGAAGTGAGAAACATATGCTGATGGCACATTAAAATCCGAAAGCAAGGAAAGCACTAGTGACAGGATTAAAAAGATATTTTGAATAATTGACAAGGGATTTTTTTACAATTTTCCATCTCAAGTCATCCTGGTGAGATTCTCTTCTGAAATTGATACAGCGGATGCGTGGACAACCCCATAGAAGACGATAAAGCAGTAGAGAAATTCAAGTCGGAAAAGAAAAGTAATCTAAAATCTTTGTCAAACACATCAACAGCAGCTTGTGTTCTACTTGTGTTGTTGCTGTTTCAAACAACCCTTTAATTACGAAATTTAAACTTTTGCAAATTTTTCCTTTCTCATTCCATTTTGTTGAGAGAAAGAGACTGGGAAAGATGATGATATTTGAATCTCAAAGAGAATCTCAAGTTGTACCGGAAGCAGGAGGAAAGAACACGTACATATTACATCCAGTAGAAAGGTAAAAGTAAAAGTAGTACAGCAAAAACAAGGCAGGAAGCATAAAAGATAAAAGCAAAAGAAAATAATGGCTGATGGTTGGATGGATTGTGTTACCTTTTTAAAAACGGAATACAAGATCAGTTCAATGGTATGTATGGGATATAATATCTATATGGATTACGGCTTCTTTTTTACCCAAAAGAAAAGAAATACCAGCAAATCTTCGCCACCACTCGCAACTCTTGTTTCACTCTTTAGCACGACGATGGTGAGGAGAGTAGTGGCCACACATACTCTTTCTCTACAAGTTTAGCAAAAGGGAAAATTTTCAATGTTTTTTTCTTTCATTCCCTTTCTCTCCTTTTTATGCTTTTAAGCTCAATCGGAAATGGAGAGAAAATGTGCCAACTAACAAAGCAGATTACACATCATGATGATACCACACTTTTTACTGCCATCACCACCACTTCTCCTATTGCTACACAACCCATCTACAAATGCGTTTAACTTATTTTATTTCACCAAGTTCCCTTTTCTCCCTGACGACGGACGTTGTACGTCCAAAGAGAGAGAAAAAAGAGAATACACAGAAAAAAGATGCATACTGCTGTTCTGTAAGTAAATATAAAGGCATTATCGTTGCATAAAAATATGTACATAGAGACGAAGAAGAAGGACATGACAAGGAAGAAAAAACCAAAGCCACTTGAAAAACAAAAACTGGTGGCGTGTTGAGGAATAGCAATAAATGATGGGGTGATACTGATACTTTCTTGCTTAACTTTCACTTTTTACTCCATTTTTCGTGAAAATCAAGTCAAAGTTGTTTGTAAGTAAGTACAAGTAGAGGAATGTGTGGAATATGCAAATGTGCCCTTGTTCTGTCTGCCTGTTTCACTGATGTAACATGCCTGATTGCCTGTTTAGTGTTGAAACTGAAAATGTTAACAGTTTTCAAATCATCATCTTTATGTTTTCTTCGCTACTTTTCTACATCGTGGGAAACTTTGCTGGCCCAATTTGTTTTTATATAGATAAATGCTTCTCCTTTGTTTCCCTTTTTCTACTAATATTTCCCCGTAAAAGGAATGGCATTTTCATCAGAAAATGCGCATACTAGTATACCTAAATTTATACATAGCAGTAAATATTCTGCCTATCTATGCGACGTTGTTAGACAGACAAGTAAGGAAGGCAACGAGAAAAAATACTTTCCAGTCTGCTGTAAAGAAACGTGCCTACTTTTTTACTTTATTGCCGGCTTATGTGTACAAATAATATAACAATAGCAGCAGTAGGAGCAACAGCAAATGGAGAAAGAAAGAGAGAAATGGAATTTTTAAATAATGAAAGTTTGCCATATATTGAAACACAAGAAGGGAAATCAATTTCTCTCTCTCTCTTTCTCTCCTACTCAAAAGTTAGCTATTATATGCTTTCCCTCTGTCATTCCATTCGTCTCCCTTTAGCCCTCTCCTCTACCGTTTGTTGGGAAAGTTGCTCATGTTTTCTTGATCCATGCAGAGCGGTGGTGGGTGTTGTTGGTAGCGGCAAATGGGAAGACAAAGAAAAGTTGAAAAGGGAAAGGAGGCCACAAGGTGAAGTCATGTATTTGGGAAAGTTTTTCACTGTTTAACCAAAAAAATAACGCCAAAAGTTGTTGGCAAAACGAAGGGAAAAACATGTAAAGAATTTAATTTATATCCCGGATTTGTCCCATTATAAGAAAGTATTATCGATTTTAAATAGATTTTTCTATTAATTTTTTCTTTCGTCCCATTTCTCTAAAAGTTCATGAGAGAATAGGTAAGTATTTACGATCATGTGCTGGTATTATTACAGTTGAATTATTTTTTCGTGTATATTCCCTCAAAAAACATGTCATTATCAATGTTATTTTTTGCCCAAATGAGTTTTCTCATTAGCCGTTAATAAAAAAGTGAGCTTGGGTAATAATAAATGACTGATGGGAATATAAAAAGGGGATACATAAGTATATTATATGGATGTATGAGAGAGGAGTGAGCACACAGAGGAAAAATTTAATTAACAGCAAGACTAATCCTATTAATTCCGGTTGAATGCTGTGTACATGCAAGCTATATTAGTAGTTTTTACCCTTGGACGAATAGTAGATTGGAAAAAGGAAATCTAATTAGGAATCCTTAGAGAAATGACATGGTTGTTTGTGGCGAAGTAGATTGCTTTTAATTTGGATTTTGACTTTCTCATCACCCGGTTCATGCAACCGGCAAAGGCAAATAATAAGCAGCAGTAATAAAAATAGTACCAGTAATTAATGGCAGCAGCGGTTTTGTTTTTGGGTATCTTTGCTAAAATTGAAAAAAGTTTTTACCATACATTTTTTTAAATGAGGAATATTGCCGAAATAATTTGTATTCGTGTTTTGTACGAATATTATATCAAATATGCTCATGTGGGAGATTACGAGTGAATATTTGAAAGCACGTCATATAATTTAGTGAATTGATAAAAGGCTGTCACGTTTGTGTGCTTATTGTGAGTGAAGCTTAAAAGGCTTATATGTATAAACAACTTATTGTATAAGTCAAAGTAACAATATTTATTTAAGGCAAATCAATTGCTCTCTCTCTCTCCTTCTGGTGCGATGGAAGTAAATAACGAGATTAATATTTAGTGTCAACATAACATGAACATGTCTAAAAAAAATTACCGACGGTGGAACTCGCACATGGAGCTTTTGCAAACATGCTACATTGTAAATACACTGTTGAAGGAGCACATGTGTTTGTCCACCTATATCCTGTTCCAAAGGCTATATCTGTTCAATATTCAATAATAAAAACATATTCCACTTCCCCCCAGTAATACATACAGAGGGGGACAAACCCAAGAGGAAAATAAATTTATCTGGCACGTATGCCAGAGAAGAAGGAATACAAAAGGTTGTAATGATAATAATGATGGAAACGTCATGATGGGCTGCTGGGATTACAAGTAATATGATTAAGGATAAATGCAAATGTCAATTCTGTTGATGGTCAAACAAAATAAGTCAACATTATGTTAGCCATTATTATTGTTATTTGCGTTTGCCGCATTGAAGTGTGTTTTTTAGCTTGTCTGTTTGTCTGTCCATCAGCCAAGTGCTCTCAGACCAGTCAAATAGACAGACTTTTGGGGCTGCCAAAAGTACACTGGCTGTATTTTTACAGTGTTTTAAACAATATTTTAACTTTCTTCTGTTGCCTTTACTGGTTTATGGCAACTGTGAACTGTATTGGAAATTGTTGTCATGCTTTGGGTAGAGTTGTACCACATTTCATAACCCAATTTCGTCGAATAATGAGTTGCGCATCACTTTATAATTCACCTACTTTCCATCCTCCTTCTCTGGGTTTCACTGACGGAGTTAGCAACTTTCTCTCCCTTCTCATCCACAACTGCATAACATTATCCAGATATCAAAAATACATTGTACAATCGAATAAGGCCAAGCAAGAGGTCGACAGAGTCGCGACATGCTCATCAAACCGCCGGGATAAATTATAAATTATCTCTAAAAGGTGGGGTGACATTCCTGCCCGGAATTCCCAGGCCACTCTCAGAAACTCCTCTGCTGCTAAGCGAAATCCTACCAAAACTATATTATTGAACTGTGAGAAAATCGTATTGACTGCTTTTGTTGGTCATGTCGGTTGTCTGTATACAGCTTTTTACATACACGCATGTCACCCACACACATACACACACTCTCTCTGAATTTATTTACATTTCTCTTTATTTGAGCATCCATTCATTTCTCTCTTGTACATTTCAAGTTAACATAAATATTATACCTAAATGGTTTACTGTTTGCTGTGACAATATTGCGTATAATGATATGACATAATAGATGACGTACAATGCAGTACTCTGTGACCATTTTTCCAACTTGGCTGATGATGTAAAGTTGGGTTAGAAAGTAAGCTGATATTTGCCTGGGCTGAAGCCATCAAAAACAGTCCTTTTTTATAGCTTTTATGATGATGGCGATGATGATGATGAAATGTGAGACTCTGGCGAGTACTCACTCGTACACACGGACTTTGGTTATAGACTAATCTCCATTTTGAGCTATTTTTAGATTTAGATCCATCTCCTTAATTAAAAAGGAATAGTATCTGTATCATGTCGAATCTGGCCAGATATTTGCATGTCCAGTAGTAAATCATTATCAGCATGTATTATACAGAATGAGTAAAAAACGATCTCTGTTTCATGCACTTTTTCTCTTCAAGTTTTCTCCTGTCCTATTCATTTCTCTCTCTCTCTCTCTCTCTCTCGACTCTGCTTCTTCCTTGTTCCATATTATGTTACGTCAGATAGCGTGGCTGGATAGTAGCTTGATTGCGTGTGTGGGATATCATGATATCATATCACCATCATCATCATACTCCATCAACCTCCACCACTGATCGTAAATATTTTGCATAACATTCTTATCGTTATTATTAGCTATTACATTATTGCCAGCTCAAAAGGAAATAACAAGTAGGACGACTGCGCGGCATGATGATTAATGAAAGTGCGGCTACTTCCCTATTCGGTGATTTCACCATCAAGATATCTACCACCGGATATGACACACGACTAACTTCTTGTAGTTCTACAAGAAACTCTGATGACTTAAAAATCTTTAAAAATATACCTGTCTTTCTCTCTTTCGACATCGTTATCTAGTTCTTCATATTAGGTTTTTGTTCAAAAGTGATGAGCACAGCTTTGCCGGAATCAGAAGAAATAAATCCTGCACCCGGTTGTTGCCCGGTAAGAGGGATTAATTTCCATGCCCGGTTTATATAACAAGATAAAGGTTCGTGGAATAAGACGAAGGTGGGTATGTAGGTAAAGTAGATGCAGGCTATAAGACGTATGGATGGATTATTATTGCTATTCCGACAACTGAACGGTGGTGGCAAGATGATATTTTGACTACGATGCTTGCTTGGCTTTCCTTGTCACTCATAATGAATGACTGCTATCAGTTGCTTGAATGTATCGTGACCTACTTGTTTAATGGAGGTGCAACTACACACAACAAACTCTCAAGTAATATGGAAAAAAGGGAAAAGAGATAGATAGACATTCATTCAACAGTAGTGAAGCAAGTGGAGGGAAATAGTGTAAGTGGAGCTGAAATTAAGCTGACAACGAGAGGACGAGTGAAAGCAAAAGAGAAAATAAAAATATTGGAGCCACATACACACACAGAAGCAGACATTGCTACTGCTTGTATTATTACTACCTATTATTACTCCCAGCCATTATAACTATTATATTGTTATGTTGACGACGGCGATAATAATAATAATGATGGCGATGATACTGATTTTGATGTATTATCGATAAGAGGAAACGGGATGGAAAATGGAAAACGATTATTTTCTTTCGAGCATATAGGTAATCTATTTTACACAAGGACTAGTTCTCTCTCTCTCTCTGGAAATACTTGGCTTTCCTGTTTGTCAGCTTTCTGCAGAAAGATAAATTATTTTTGAACAATGAAAACGGAAAAAGTGGAAGGCACAGGAAAATTAATAATTTTTTTGATGTGATCTGCCTACTCCTTTTCTCGCAAAGGTATACACAGCTAGGCTGCCGTGTGCAAAAGTGATTATTGTGTAAATTGTAGGTAAGAAGATGGACGTACATCTATCATAATGGGTTTGCTTTCATTAATTCACCATCTTTCTCTCCCCTTCTCCCTTTCCTTCAGTACACAGGACATGCATAGCCATTTCAACTGCCACCCTCCTCCTGCTACTCCTGCTGCTACTGATGTTGTTGTTGTAAAATGAGAAGAAAAAAGAATTATTGCTCGTCGTCATGTAATTTATAATACATCCATATAAACATTGATGTACATAATGTTATATGGAAGGACTCATGCTGATAAAAAGATGGTCCTTTCCTCTCTGTCAGGTCAGGAGGATATCAGTAATACCAGTAAAAAATTGTACCGCTACTACTCCTACACGCACACACCATTATTGAAATTGATGATTTCTCAACTAGCTTTCACTGGCATAGCCCAGTAGTATACGAGTAGTACCATCAAAGAAAAAAATATTATGGCAGCTCATGATATTTTTATGAGTGTTTTTGGTCGGGTTTAGGTTCGCTTGCTCTTGGAAATCATGAACTGACGATGATCATGATGATAATGATGATAGACCGGTCTATGAGGATGTGTGGGATGCATACGAAAAAAAATTGTTTTTTTTGCTTGCGATAATAAAATATATTGATGGGTTTATAGAGAGAAAGTAGTCGAGTTTATAGGTATGTACCTCTGTAAAAAAGGGATAGAGAGAGAAAAGGCGGAAATTGTTGGGTATTAGAAAAGTGCAGTAGGAGAAGCCGTACAGAAAGAAAGGATAGAGATATGATATTGAACAAGAAGGAAGGAAGGCTTAAACAACATCCTATAACAAAGTAAAGTAATTCCTTTTTGTCCGAATTCTCTCTTCTTTTTCCACCAACACCAGAGCATCAAGCAATAGAAATAAAACTAGCACGCCTTCATCATGATCGGCGTCATTACAGTTTTTTTCCTTCGATTTCCAGCCACGGCTGTTTCAAGTCCGGCTTTCCTGATGGTAATGGTAATAATCATGAAGATAATAATAATGTTGCTTCAGGTATAATGCGTTGTATGTATGTTAGAGAGAAAGAGAAAAACAGAAAGTAGTGGAAAGGCAGTAGGAGTAACAGCAGGAATGAAACATGGTTTTTCTTTCTTTCTGATTTTGCTGTGTAGCAGCTAGTTGTCCAAGTAAATCCAATATTCAACCCTGGAGGGATACAATATCTAGAGCAGCAGGAGTTTTTTTTCAGTTGTTTGTTTGCGGGAGGGAGAAAAAAATCCACTCCACAGTCCTGACAACTGTGCTGCTTTTTATTCGAAACTGAAATGTGGAGAGAGACTCAAAGTACTTAATATAATACTTATTTTTGGAAGTTTCGTTGGTATTGAAATTAGATAAGTAGGAGCAGAACGGACGGTTTAAGTAAAGTTGGATGTTTTTTCAGGAGGAAACGTCATATTTTGTAAATTGTCAGCCTGCCAACTTTAAACTAATCTGATGAATGAAAGCAATGAACGTGACAAGTATACTTAGACTTAGCGAAGTAGACAAGTAGACTTTTATAATAAGTAGTTTGGTGACGCCATTCTTTTTTCCTTTGTTTCCAGAGTAATTTTTAAGCGATCAAAATATTTCACAAAGGAACAGAAATACTAGATGAATTTCTACTTCTCACATTCTAATATCAGCACCGCTGGTTTTACTATTTCCCCGTTAATTGCACACCTCACTTTTTAAGCTGGAAAACTTTCCTTTTAATTGCCCCCCGCCGCCTGCCCCTTGCAAATCAATTATAAACTTTTTTTGAAGGATAAAAAAAGCTTTTCCGGTGGAGGAAAGAGTAGAACGTAACGGAAAGAGCATTTAACAAGCTTTCCGCAATAACTTGTTGGACATTTCTTCCCCAAACTTGCCATCATCTTTTGGACATCCAAGGATACAAGAACAATGACTTGCTTCTCATTTTTCTTATTGCTGCCACCGTCGCTTTATGAAATAGTCACGTCTTTCCTCTAATTGCTAAAATAACAAGATTACATTTCTCTCCCAAGTTTTTTTACGCTAGGGTATCTCCTTCTTTACCTTCTTCCTTCAAAGAAACGTACACACCTATTTTGATAAATTCCGCACACAATTTCCTGTCCCTCTTCATCACACCCACGCATTCCTAGTTTCTCCTTCTGCCTCTTGACAAATCCATACATTTTCATATAACAAGTCAATATTAAGAAACATCTACTCAAATACACATCAATTTACTGTTGTACTCTGTTTTACTGGTTTGATTCTAACGGTAAAACTAACGGATAAGGTGACACTTTGTGCCTAGCTATCTATGTACATGATTTGTCTGTTGTGCTAAGACGTTAGTGGTGTCTGAGACGATGAAAATGCATTGACTTTCCCTCCTTCATTACAACACCAACACTCATCCTCCTTCAATCTTGCACCAGGCCAGCATGGATAATGAAGTCTTATCGTTTTCTCCTCCTCCTCTTTCTCCAGAGGCATATTATCCACTTTTTCTCAACAGATTTCAAGTAAGCTGTTTACGCTAGCAGTTACTACGAGTGCTGTACAAGGTAAAAGAACCATAAAAGAAGAAAAAAAACGGGTAAGTATTTCTTTGTCTCTTTTCCTCTCATTCTTCCTTTCTCCTGCTGCTGCTGCTCTATTCTTTTCCAACAACAAAGTGGATTAAAAGAGAGTAGTAACTTGTGATGATGATTATGTGACAAAGAGACAGCTATCTGTTGTTGTAAATAAGCTTCAGGGAAAGTAATCCGAGTTACTAGTTGAATACCCCATTAATTTCCAGGGAATCTGCCATTTCATTCTCACATTCCCCCACGAAACAATTTATTATTTGTAGAAAATTAGCCATGTGTTTTCATGCAAAAAATCTGTACATGGTTTAGCACAAAAAAGTGAGCCATGTTTTCAATTGGAAAGATAGTAAAACATGCTGATAGTAACTTGGCAACAACGATACCAATTTTTTGTCATTGACGCTGGTCCATATTCATATGTCAAGTATTATTACATTGTTTTTCCTCTACCACAACAGTAATAATATAAACAGGAGACTGGCAGTTTGTATTTGTGTCAGTGCCAGTTGTACCACAAAAACACACGCCATGCCGAATTCCAGTCATTGCTCCAAAATAATATTACTTTTTTCCTTATCTCCTTCCGCTCCTCAATGTTAACAAGATTACCTCTCATTTTCTCTCGTATCCAGACTTCAATACAGTCAAAGAGTAAGTATCACATCCTCCCCTCCCCCGCTATTCTAACACAAACTACCAAAAATACTTGCAATAGAAAATTATGTAAATAAATACCCGTTTATTTTTATTACATCTAGTTAAACCACAAGTTAATGATAACATATCATTATTAACTTTCCAAAAAATATGTGGCAGTAACTTCATTTTTGCATGATGCTCTGTTGTCGAGTGTCCTTCTCTCACTACCGCATTTCATATGCGAAAGAAATTGAAAACGAACTCATTCCCAGGCAGCCAACATGTATCAAATGCTAAAAAATATGAACCATATAATTATCACTCTCTCGTGAGTCCATAGTGACTTTACATATACTTTTTTGTAATATGTAACAATAGCAGTAATTATAATAACTTTCTCTTTACTTTCTCATTTTTTCTCTCTCAACTTTTCCCACCTCCTTCTCCAGCTTTCGCTTCCAGCACAAAGCCTCTTTGTAACACAGCCTACAGCTTTTTTATCCATCATATCATGTATACACACATATTATATCCTCATATATCCATCCTTGTAATATGTAATGTAGGTAACCCTGTTAAATATTAGATTACACACAAAAGAAAAGCCTCACGTATCAACGCTTCCCTATGAAATCCACGCGCAGTCTTCTTTGATGTTAAATAAAATGATATATTACGTGCTCTCATCTCATTATCAAAGTAGTCCAGATATGAATATGGATCTCTGCTAGATATATGTTAGGTATTAATGCAGAGTCCGCGTCCTACCAAAAATACCGACAAAACCGAATAGTACGTACATATATATCCATCCTCTCATTTGCCAAACATCACCACCCGAAAATCATTTTTGGTCATACGATGATGATGATCACGATGTACTTTCTCTTTCTGGCTGGAAGGCAGACTATTAAATTCTCTCCTTTGTTCTTTCATTCATGTTATTATATCATATCAGTTGGCTGCATGCACGCATGGCTCATGTTCACCAGCGAGTCTAGTAAATCATCGTGTCCTTGCATATGTTCCTTTTATTTATCGTAACTTAATATGCATTCATAATTGGAATTTCTTTTAAGGGTTACCCTGTTTGTTTTTTGCTTTGAATTTTTCTTAATTTTGCCTAAACATTTTATTTTGGTATCTACAGTGAGGATTTTTGATGGTTGGCTGGCTGCGCAGGAACTGATGATGATGACTATTAATTTTACAAAGTGGAGTGGAATTTCCTTAGACGGAGCAGCGCCTGCGGATGCGGCAACACTGTGGAATCTTTTTTAGAAATTCTTTCTGGTTTAATAATAACAAAGGTGGATGAATATATATTGTATTTAAGAATTTGAAGCTACATATATCATCGTTTGCTAGACGTGGCATATCATATTTTTGATCCCATCATCATCCCATGTTAATCCAGATACCTTCACCGTATACTTTCTTTAAATGGCATTTAAAAAATGTGGTATTATAACCAACTTTATTATTATTAGGCTGGCTGGCTGCTTGTGATAACCTTGTTGGTCTGGCTGAGGATTATTGTTTTGTTAAGACTTAGGACATACATATATGCATAAAGTTTACTTAACAAGCAGTGAGTAAGTGAGTATCAACTATGTATCAAGTAGTTTACAGACTTCAAAAAAGAATTGAATAGGCCATAGGCCAACCACTGCTGCCATGTCGCTGTGAAATAACCCATATTATCTTACATGTTCATTTTGGAAAGCCTACTATTCCATACCTCATGTCACGGTGAACTTTGCTTAAACGGGAAGTTTTTGGCTGGACCTTTGGACGCACACGTAATAAATAAATGAATGAATGGGTGTACAAAAAATAATATGAATGTATACATTTAACACGATGACTGTTGAATGAGTTACGCTCACTCATGAATGCGTGGCATTTCCAGGTTTTGTGGCTCCGGTGTGTGCCACTCATTAGCAACTTTTCTTTTCTCGCGTGCCTGCTACCGCATGATGACCATCTCATGTTATGTAATCATTCCATCACAACGCAGGAATAACAGCGCAGCGGTGACTTTTTTGGGCTGTACTCAATGACATTTAAAAATTTACAACGAAAACAGGCATTTCTCTCCCTTTTTTACTTCATTCTCTCGCTAGGACCATGTCAACAGTAGTAGGGCAGAGAAAGTGGCACCTGAATTATTTTCCCGTTTGCTCACCGTGAAATTATATATCTATTACTCTTCTTATCCTTCCGCTGAAGAAAAAACATTGTCAATGCAGGTAGGCTTAACCACACCATCAGGAAAATATATACAATTTCATGTATATATTTATAGTTGCGGTTTGCCCATTCATCTTGCTGGCATCTATTGTTGTCCCGCTCTAGAACAACTTTTTATTCCTACTCTACTTTCTCCAGCGGTATAGCGATGACACGCATTTCCACACTACCACTACACAAAATGCAAACACAAAAAGGGGAATTGGTGGTGGGGTCGCAAATAGAGGAAGAAAAAAATGAGTTCACAAAACAAGTTGACTTTTTATTCTCGTATTTCTGCCATACCGCCACCACCACTGCATCATTCTCTCTGTTGTTGTGACTGCAACTTTCTCTTTCACAAAGCGAAAAAAACATTTCTTTGCAGTAGTTTTAGCAGAGCAGAGAGAAACATGATCCCAAAAGAAGTTTTGAGCAATTTTCCACTACACTGCTACCGCTGCTTCTGCTATTGTGGCTTTTGTACAATGACATTATTATTATCAACACTAATCAAATAGATGGGACTAAAGGAAGCTGTAAGAAAGGAAAGAGAAGCACAAGTGCATTATTTAACTGTGAGAAGGAAAACCGCAACATGAAAACACGACACAAATAAACAAGCCATTGTTCTTTATCAGTCTTCTCGACCACCCACTACTACAATGCCACCATCACCAAAGTACAATTGCAGTTGCAAATTGAGAGGAAGATAGAAAGATAAAGAATGCACCAACAACAACACAGCCATGCAATATCATTCCTTGAATGAGTATATACAACAGTAATTTGTAGAATATTTTACTATAATATTTATGTAGAGATAGAAACTAAACTTGTTATAGTTATATAATACCTGCTAAATGTATTCTATATAAACATAAAAATTTATTCAAGGGCTCACCTGGCCTGCTGCTGGCTCCTTGTTCAAAGCTTGTTATGTCTGCGTTTGTGAGTGTGTATGGTTTTGACGTGACGGTTTGTGAGTTATTTCATAGAGTTCAGCAGAGGAACAGTTAGGAGAAACCACGCTTATTTATGATGACTTGTGCAGGAGAAGAAGAAGAATGAGAATGACTGCTTTCTCCCGAACAAGATCAAATGAAACACGGAGAGATGTGCGCTTATTATTATTAGTATCTAATAAGATATTATTTTTCAAAGGGGTTATCTTCCACCTCAACAGTCTCTATGCATATGTATGTGAGTGGTCTCCAGTAGTTTGTCTGTTTTTTGTTGGATCTTCTAGTAGACCGTTGTTGTTGTTGGAATGGTCGCCATTTCCTTGATTATTTCCAGAGACGGAATGAAAGTGGAGAAGAAGAAGAATAGATATGTTGAAGATAAACGAATCCTAATACCAAATGACAATCAAGTCCTGTGCTTTCTCTAGATAATAATAATATGGTGGTCTGGCTGTTATGTTATAGCTTGGTGTTTAATGTAAGCTGGATCAGTAGAATTTCACTCTTTCTCTAGCTCTGATGTTTATCATGCCTGCCACTTTTGCAGCATTAACAACGACAACAACGCAACGGAGAAGAGAACGTTACTTGATCTTTCGCTGTTACCACACCGCCAGCATCCCACTTCTGTTTCATCGACAAGGCGAAAGCTGAAAGTAAAGTTGCTGGGGAAAGATAAGTGTTTTCCTTAATAACGGTAGCAATAGTACAAGAAGGGATTTTCTTTGGCGAGCCGCTTTCTATTAAAACAGGTTTCAATTTGTAAACCTCGTGAAAAAGGATCTCTCCAGTGTTTTTTCTGGGAGATATAAAAATATGTGTATTCTGCCCTGCTAATATTTTTTGGATTGGGTTGATCCAACTATGTTTCGCATCTGTTTTATTGCAAAGCAATTCAATTCCAGAAGGCGAATATTTCAAAATATTTTATGGACGATGATAATCCAGAGGAAACCAGAGAAGAGCTTTCTAGCTCAAACTAGCTAGCAGGTTGTTTCACTACCTATACATAATTGTAAATAATAATGATAGAAAAAATGTAAGCACATTATTTGCACATGATTCAGAAGCGGAATAGCAAGAGTGGCGGTTGGATGGTGGCGATGTGAGTATTGATAGAGGATGGAACTACTGCACAAGAGATAATAATAATGTGTCTTCTTGTCTTTAACACCACCATAACAACTTGATAGAAACGTGGAAAGGGAGATAGAGAGAAAAAAACAGGTTTTTTTCTCTCTGTAGATTTATTTATTTCCAATTCCCCATTACTCTACTTGACTTTGGGAGAGGAGATAGATAATATATAGCTTGTATATGTGGTAAGAAGAAACAAAATCCTACACAGGATTTTTTATGAAACACCAATTGGAAAACTTGAATGTTGGTTTGGCTTGACTTTCTACTGCTGCTATGAATTCCTGTGTTTGGTTTTACTTTTCGTTCAGCTTATTTCTCTTGATATTGATATGTAGTCTGTAAATGCCCCGAGCTGGTTGACTTGACTGCTGATATATTATCCTGCCCCAGAAAAGCCGAAGCAGAGGAGAAAAGCTTCCTTTTTTGCGAACAAGTATAACAAAGGTTGCGAGAGAAAGCACACACGGAGGTTAGCACCATTCCACCACCACAACAAAGAGGCACGTCTGTCTCCTTTCGCTGGGAGAAAACGACTAAACAAGTGAAAGTCAATGGAGTCCAGTAAAAAGCCACACCTGTCTACTTAATAATTACGAAACTGCTGCTGCAGTCGCTACAGCCTTATATGAGGTTGAGGAAGTAGTAATGGAGGCATTAATCAGGATAAACTGCCTTCGTAACGGAGACCTTTTACACTTTCACGGCTATTTTCCTTGCCTTTCTTAACACCATCTTTTTTTAAAAGGAATTG
Organism: Coecobrya sp. COE2; assembly: GCA_027743765.1. Lineage (NCBI taxonomy): Eukaryota > Metazoa > Arthropoda > Collembola > Entomobryomorpha > Entomobryidae > Coecobrya > Coecobrya sp. COE2. The sequence continues at coordinate 34,471 of JAHZMV010005610.1, forward strand.
TGTCAAAGGAGAGCTAAATGGGGAAGCGTAATGAATTCTTATTGTTTTTAAAGGGAACTTTTAAGTTGATCTCGAGGACAAACAAATAAGCCTGGTGTTTATGCGTTTTATGCTTGACAATATGTGCATCTGATTTCTTGAGTCGAGTTTCATCACCAATACAAAAATGGGAGGAAATTGATACTCTGGTTGTTCGCTAATGTGAGCAAATGGAAATTTACGAAAGGATGCAAATTATGAGAAAGGAATTATTTTCCTAGCTATGCTATGAAATAAAATTATTAAATTTATCTGCTATGCGGTAAATATTTGTAGATGGTAAATACTTCAACATGAATAGAAACTAGCAAAAACTACATTTATAACCGCAACCCTGTGTGTGGAAAGCCGGTAGCACGAAATTGATTATTTCTTTGCAATAACATCGGATTATGCACATTTTGTGCAGAATCCGATCTTTTATGTACAGATATCGTAATCATGAATCATATATGTCTGGAAATGTATGAAAATGTCTGGGAACCAAAATGATAAGTGGTTTTATTTTCGATGGATATTCCTCACTTTGCATATCAGTGCATTTAAAAACTTGATGTCATATCGCACTTTTTAAATAAAAAAACGTCCTTGTCAGTAATAGTATTATTTTTCCAAACACAAATAAAACGGCAAAATAACAATAAATTTTGATACTGTTATACTCAAGTTACAAATATTTGATTGGATTACAATGTCGTTCTCTGGACACGGGATTGATTGATGGAGTGATTTTCTTTATATCTTTTAGTAAAAGTATATTACATTGACGTCATTGTTATCATAAGTCGGTCCGGAAGTTTCTTGAGGGGTACAATGATGGATTAAATTTGGAAAGATGTATCTGTCTATCATTTGAAAATATTTAATTAACTTGTCAAATAGGTATGCATATGATTTAACTCCAAAATTGGCACATAAATTATGTCAGTAAGGCGCAAAAATTTCAACCCCCTATGAGGACACACTAAAAACAAAGATATAGCAGCAATGAATATTAATGGACGTTTTTAAAAATAATGTGTATATGTATTATTTAATATATCCCATACAATATCATGACGAATGAATGCTTTTGATTTGGGAAGGGCAATAAAGTGTATTAATCAATCATATTAAGTCGAAAAAATCCTTTTCACTTTTGAGATCAAACTGTCATTTTATTTTTATTTTTGCTATTTGCGCGTACAAACAATTTTAATATAAATAGCTTTAAAATTTCCATTGAAACTCATCAGTAGTCCAAAGAACTACCTCGACAACTTATTTGATTTCACCCAGTCGATTACTGAAACACACTCATCATGGCATGTAAAGCCGTTTTAGTCGCGGTACTTTTGACAATTACGATTTTTGTCGCTGGCCAAGAATTCGAACTTGATGAAGGCTGTGGAAAGTATCTAGGAACATCCAGTGACGGGCGAATCTACTTTATGGAAAATACAACCATGAGGGTAACACATCATGAATATCTCAATCAAAATAATTCACAAAAAGAAGGTTAAATACAAAAGATATTACCAATGTTATTTCCAGAATTGGGCCGACGCAGGAAACCTCTGCAGAGACTGTGGTCTAAGATTAGCCGAAGTGTCAACCCGGGCACAAAATACTTTTCTAAAAACCGTTTTGAAGGAGTTCTCCCACATTCGTAAGTAATTGTGTAGTAATTAATTTTGATAATAATGGATATTAATACAGGATGAATTAAGCATACTTTTTATTACAATTCTTTCACCTAGAATACTGGACTTCAGCAAGGGAAAGCAGAAATAACGTAAAATATTTTGCTTGGGATGCCACCAGTTCTTTGGCATCTGATATTTTTGACGCGTTCGCGGATGCTACTGGGGGACCGTCATCCACCCCATATACTGTCTGTGGAATGTATGAGATGAAATCAAAACAATTTGGCTGGTTTGTTGCCAAACCATGCTATTTTAGACTTGCTACATTGTGCATGCCATAGAGTCAAATCGTTTGATTTTAAATAACGTTGTAAAATCGGAAACAAACAATTGGAACCGTCTTACTCTTTTCAATTACAACATTGTAACTGTAATCCGAATCGCAATGCTTACATTCGTGTTGAAAATACAATTCTAAAAGTCAAGTCCAAATTAAATTAAATATTAATAAGGACCATCTTCATTTTCACCTTATTCATTATTTGGCATTAGTTTTTAATACTCTTTTGTCGCATTTACATTAACAGTAATTGTATTACATAGATATGTTTTATTTTTCGAAATTATTGTTGAAAACCCATCAGGAGCTCTTAATACACAAATAGTCATTTGTTAAAAATCCATTGACATTACAGGCTCGCTGGACTACTAAAACTTTCCGTATAGCTCATTTGTGAAGTACTGGGGCGAGTTGCCGAATGAAACGAAAAGATCAGTATGCGACTTTATAAAGTATCCCCCTAGTATAAATAACGATGGTTAATATGATTTTATGATTTTTTAAGGTCAGCACAAATCAAATTCTTAACTTCATGTCTCCGCCTGCTGACTCACCGTCGTCAGTCATTTGATTGACAAAGTCACTTTCTGCAGCAGTTTTCCCATTTACACTCGAACTATTTAATTTTGCATGAAGAATGAATAGTGTGCTAAGTGCTAGTTGATTGTCAGATGAAAATTTGCTCTGATGATAACTGCTAAATATAAATATGATATGTTATACTTATGTAATTTTTGACATGCTTACCTGACGCATTATTAATTTCAACACTTTAATACAGTATATGATCTAAAACATCTCCTTACGCACAGCAATATTATTTAAATGGGTAACGTCAATTTGATGAGACATCAAATTTCAAATACGCATATAGGTGTATTAAAGTGTGGTGTACCTCTTGCCTGGTAATTTCACAGAGGCGCTGGAGGTTTGCTTACGTGAACAATGATGCCAAAGATGGCTTGCATTTACTAGTAACGTAAACACTGCATCACATACAACGTGGTGATTAAATAAACTTCAAAATGTACAATACGTAGTGATGTCACAATCTCTCTGCTCAAATGCTTATCAACAACGATAAGTTTATTTTATGATATAAAACCCACATTAAGTCAAAATATGTATGAGCAACGTGACCGACAAACTGGTGAATTATTAAGTTAATTTTTTAAAAGTATTTGACAGCCAAGGCTTGCGTGTGCGCAGGCCATGGGCTACGAGCCAATTTTATTTTCATTTTACATTCCGTCATTCTACCGCCCGTTTGGCCTTCACTAATTGCCTTTGTTGTCCAGACGGCGTGATTTACTGTAATTTATTATGATGACGAAGCACATTCAATTTCATGTTAGCCATGATTTGTAGTATTTTAATAAGTGTATTTTAATAACTTGTCCAGGATTTTCGTAAGTGTGCCATGATTGATAATAAATGCCATACTTTGATAACTACAGTACAAAATGTGCATTTGCCTTGCAGCTAGTTGCACAATGCAAAAATTATGATAAATATTATATATCCTTATAACATGACCGGAACAAACTTAAATTAAATGGGGAATAGATTGCCTATAATTACTGATAGTTGTCGCCAGCCTTGTTTGACGTCAGATCAGTAATCACTACCAAATAATTAAATTTTGTGTGCTACCGGCCACCACAGAACTCAATTTAATTGTCGATTCAACTAAATACAGTATTGGGTAATATTACGTTGGATGGTTTTTCCGTCTAACTGGTTTCATGATTAGTCAGAAGAAAATTGATGCGCTACTATGTGTGCGCATAACAAATCAACGCTAAAAGTAAATGCATCAGTCTGAATTCCAGTTTCCAGATAAGAGCTAATCTCTTATCTAACACTTGGACTGAATATTTTATCATGGATAGTGTGTAAACTTGCGGTTTGCGATGATGTGCCGTTTCCTAAAAAACTGTAACCATCCGTCTCCCTACACAATTCATGCACTGCTCTTACCAGATTAATAACTTATTCTGTACAAATTTATTCTGTGCATTCACGGAACAAATCGGAAAATTGTTTTGAACATTCGCGTGTCATATTTTTGCAATGAACAATTACTTACTAAATTCTCGTCCCTGGCTGTTAATAGCACTGTTCAGTGTTTCTCTGGTAATTTTAGTATATTTCTGGGGCAAAGCGATAGATTCCAGAGCAAGTATCGTTGTTTCTGCCGACACACAAATTAGAACATTTTACAATCAAACTTTGACCCCACCCGGTGTCCTTGTCAATCCCATTGGTGGAATAGGCAATCAATTATTCATTTATGCGTGCTCTTTCGCTCTGGCAAGAGACAAAAATTGGTCCTTGTACGTGCTCATGAATGAGGCAGCCAAGAAAAATCGCGACTTTCAAGTGGCCAAACGAGAGTTTTCTCTGGACCAGTTTCAAATTCC
>JAHZMV010005611.1:0-11126 GCA_027743765.1 Coecobrya sp. COE2
TCAGTATGCTTCTGTACCTTCTGTTGCAATAACTGTCATGATATTTTCAAGGAAAGTGTATCAATATATCTTCAGTTCAAAGCTCCAATGATGTTTCATGGTACATTTCTTATTATATTTCAGGAGAAATTTCTTAGTAATAGTTGGCGTAAATGTAATATATATTGAATAAAACTTTACAGGGTATTCCATTTCGACAAAGCAGTTAATATGGAGCCAAATTATCAATAGGATCTCTGTCGTAAATCCAAAATTCCAAAAATCCAAACGAACAAAAATCCAAATACAATATTTGGCGTAGCCTAACCTAATATAACCTAACCTAACAATTATAAAACTTATTCAATTTTGGATTTTTGGACTTTGGATTTTTGGACTTTGGATTTTTGGACTTTGGATTTTTGGACTTTGGATTTTTGGATCCTTGGCTTTTTGGATTTACGATCCACCCCAGAGATATATCAAAACTGTAGATCTTGCATCAGTGAAGGGAGACTGAAACGGGAAGATGCTATTTTACAGCTTGTTTATCGGTCGCTTTTGTAACCATGAAATTTTTAAATCGTCACAGAGTACACCAACCACTGTATTTCTATCGATCACGCATGCAGAAGTGAATTGAAACCGTGGTCGTCGAGAAATTGGTAGTTGATAGTGATATCAGCAACCCAATAATAACGACACGGAACATAATTCCCAGTTTCAAAAATTCCTTCAGTTTACACAGGAATGTTTGTTTATGCACAGATCCAACCCTATTAAACATTTATCACCCCAATTTTAAAAATTTAGGCTCGCTTCGCTCGCCACTTTACTGATTTATTGATTTCCGGTGGTTAACTCGCACACAAGGAACTGGCGAACTGTAGATTTATTTATTTGGTAAAAATATTATAGTACTCAAATTCAACCTATCGAATACTTAGAAACAAAACTAATTTGTACATTACATCAGAAGGGAAATTTCATCTTCACTTGTACGGGATATATGTTAATGTTAGTGGAGGTTTGATGCCGCCCTGGTCGAATGTCAGGGTACGTGCCTAGCTGAAAGCAAAGGGGCTATCCCATGCCTTGATATGAAATTCCAACCAAGATTTAGTCGTAGTGCTGGATTTCTGACATGCGAATTTGGAAAAGCTAACGAGAAAGATTGACCTCGTAAAATATACGTACATACGCAATATACCATTGACCTCGTTTATAATTGCGCAAATAAAAAGAACAACCCCGCAGAGAAAAGAACGGATTGGCTTATAGTGAAATGCGAAAAGTATGTATATATTAAAACAGAAAGATGTGGACGGCTCGCGTAAGCGAGCCGGCCGCGGCTTGACGATACCTTTTTACGGTTTGCCATTTTGATACCTTCGGGCAGCAGAGGCCTTGTTCAGGTATGAAGTAAAGCTTTGCACATCTCATTTTTACTGGCGAATGCTGCGTCAAATTGGGATCGTTACCTTGTCAGTTTTGTTTTCAGCCAGAATCCAGAATCATTATTATTTTATTTCACGGTTTTAATGCGTTGATGCTAAAATAATGCTGGTAAATTCACATCCAATAAGGAAAAACGAGTTGGCCTCTTTAGACCTCTGAAAGGTTACAGTCAAGGATACGGTGATGACAATGGAAATAATCTAACTGAAACATGAATTTGAAACTTTTAACGTGTCATGTCTAACACTACATTATTTAAATTAAAATGGGTCTCAGATTCACCTCTTTAGAATTTACTAAGTATATCTTATTTATACCTGGTCATATCTAGTTTTATAGAGGACTTGCTAAATCTATCAGAGATAATTAAATCATAAATTATGTGATGTTCTTCCCACTGGTAGAATCTTTGATCTTCCCACGGTTTTTCTAATAAGGGCTAGGGGCCGTCGAAAGTGGAATAGCTGCGATGATCACATGATAAAGCTTCAGTCAGCTTCCTGACTGGTTTCAAAATGCCAATTTAGTTTCCTTTTATGTCCCAGTGACTCTCATGTTAGCAATTTCTGGTAGACTCTCTCATTGTTATCTAGGCTTTTGGCACATGGTGGGATTCTAAAAATAGTTTCCATACAAATTTCTGGTATATGTTTATTGTCTTCCAACAAAATGGCAGGATGTGTTCTCAAGGGAATTTGACCTTCATAAAAGTTATACCGAACAAATATGAGCATTCCAAACTTCCTCCAAGCTGAGTCGTTAAACATGTTTATAGTTCCATTATAACTATATACAAATGAAAGTGAGGTAAAAGTATTATATTGCCAAAAATAGACGAATCTTCAACTACATTATTACAGACCTTATCATTTTATTGCGATTGATTTTTTCTTTGGTTTGTGTGGGATTCCAGACTAAAATGTCGATCTCCAATTCCCTCTAGAAAAGTTATTGTTCAATGTGTTTATGAAGAAAGAAATTTTATTTGCAAACATAATTATATAACAGCCAGTTGAATTTCTTATGTCATGTATGGGATATTGTACATGGAAAATACAGTGCAGCCATTTACAAGATCTGCATTATACTTATATACAAGATTCTTAAAATTATATAGTAATACTTAAAAGTGGTATACATTGGCATCACACGATTATACAATATAAGTGGGCAAATCCCTTTTTTGCTTGGAAAAGTTCAAGGAAATCGAAAACCCTATGCACGTAAAGGGTGAGATGGTGTTACGCTGGTGATTTGTACAGGAGTGAATAAACAGACTGAAGGCTTTTGACCTGGATTTCTAGGAAACTAAAATTTACACAAGGCATTTGAATGAATATAATACGCAACACTTATCCCACACGTGGATGCTTCAACTTATCCTGAAGTCAGTTCAAATTAGGTATCCAATATGTATTTTGTAGACGAGAGGCCGTTTGTATAGAATAAAAATATCAAGTTCGAAAAACCCATTGGACTAGACGCTCCCAAAATCATAGCAGGTTTCATAGAAGTCGGATCTTCTTCTCGTACCATTTTTATTGCGCATCTGCTCTCTACTACGTACTGAGCGTTTAAGCAATTATGTTGTGCATTTTTGGATTATACAAGAAAAATTTAAGTTTTTAAAAAAATGCCATCCAAATATTTCGCAAGATATTAAAACTTACACTTTGCATTATTTTGATTTCTTTTATAATTGGAAATGTCTTCCTATTTTCATTACAATCAATATTTCTTTCTCATTTTTTGGGCTATCCAGTGTTTAGTTTATTGCTGGGGCACATATTTAGTAAATTTATTAGACTCAAGCGCACTCCATCTTGAGACCTTCTTCTGATGTATGTATTTGCAAATCCATCACCGTTATAAAAACCGTTAGCATTTAGTTTAGAACAATTCCTGATTTATTTTTAACTGATTATAAACCGTCATATAATTAATTGTTTTTGGGTATACAGCATGAAGTTCAATGTTTATCTCTACTTACATCTGCCTCGTAGATTTTTTTTCGTAGATTTTGTCCTTCAAATATAAATGAGATTTCTTTTTGTTGTTGTTCTTTCAAAATAGCTTTGAAAATTCTTAAAACTTGGAAGGGCACTTACCTCATCACAAATATTGCCACTATGTGCAAAAATGAGAACGTTGTCCAAAATACCGGGAAGTAGGAATCATAGAGAAAAAGTATGCTTCCTTCTTCTCAATATTTATACCAGATTTTTAGGAGACCGAATTTGTCTTTATGAGTAAGTTGAAAACACTGATCCTGGCGACGTAACTGTGATGTTGAATTTTTATTTTCGTTGATGTAAGTATTCTACGTTTTTTGCATTTTTAAAAAGTACAAATTCCTGGAAGAAGATTAAATTAAAAAGTTTGTGTTGTGGTAGTTTGACAATTTCCTTTGACCAAACTTGGTTTATTTATTCCCAAAATTAATATATCTGTACTAGTTATGTTTGAGTAAGAGATGTTTTGAATCTAGTAATGTGACTTGAATTATTTTAATGACAAAGCGTACCCAACGGAAATTAATATGCAGATTAATTTTTGCGCAACCCTGCAAAATGACGAAGTTGTGTAAGATTATTTGCGTAATTCCTATTTACTTAGAGACTTCTGAGGACAAAAGACGATGGCAGTTTAATAATCAAATTCTTAAAAGAAATGAAAGTTGATTTGTATATAAGATATTAATCTTGTTTATCTTTTCATGTCAACCAAAACAGATTGGTAACCAGGAGATTGAAAAGTTGGAAAGGTGAGGTTTTCATGAACTGGATATGAATATCTTATCTAAAATTACTGGGGTCTTCAGATAAACAGTGTATGGGTTACATAATAAAAATAAATAAATTTGGTTTTATAGTCTCCTCCTGGTTCATCTCTACTGTAACGTTCTTCCACCATGGACTCCTCCAACAGAGAAGGGAAACTCCGTCAGGATGTAGAGGGACACACCTTCCTGATGATAAGAACTCCTCACTACAGGATACCACCCTGTTCCAGCGCCGAGTGGATTGAGCTACTCAGCCTTACTCCTGCTGGACGGTCACCCATCCAAGCAGTTTCAGTAGAGCAATAGCAAAAGATATATTCTCGCTTTCTCCACAGAGATCTGAAAATATTATAATTGTCTCGTCTATCTGACATCCGAATGTGTTATTTTATTCCAAACAAAGTTTTACTTCTGACATATTTTCACTGAGATTGTTACGTTGGCAGCAACGGCTAATGTTAATAAACATTTTCTTAGTGGGTGGGTTTCATATTTTTTAGACAATTGTATTCGAAGACAATGTTAGAAATTTAAGGCTATGTGAAATATGTGGACAAGAGGGGATCCTTTTCAATATTATTGTTATTAGTCATGAAATACTTTGAAGATACTGATACACGGTTAGAAAAGATAGGGCATTGACATTTTGGCCAAATTTGACAGTGCAAATATTTGCTAGGCACGCACAAGCTTACTACACTTAAAGAAACTAATATTCCATTTATCGTGTCCACAGTTCATAAATGTACCGTAATTTGCAATGCTAGCAAATTTGGAAGCAGAATGCATGCATCGTTCTCATCACGGTTTTCGTAAACCATACGACCTTCCATAATTAACTGATTTGGTAATGATACGGTGTGGTAGTAGGAAAGAGAAGGAGATACCAATTTGGGTAGCAATTACCATTTTCCTTGCTCATTTATTATTAGTCATTTGAAACTATGACGATAGGACGAACGATAAGACAAAAAACGGATAGCCTTCTTCTAACTTGTAAAAAAAGGAACAGTTATCAAGTCAAGCTCACTGGGAATATAAAATTGTTTACTGGATAATCGTTTCGCATCAAAGTTCAAGGCAAAACTGGAGAGAATGTATATGTCGATACCAGAACATATGATGATTTGATCACTGCATGCAAATATACCCCAGAAATAAATTTTAAGGTTTCCTTCAACTGCGTGGTTGCTTAATTTGGACGGCACGAGTTTGAAATAATTTCCGAGTGGCTCCTAAGTGATCCATTGGATTGTGTAAACATGTTTTGATGTTTTGGACACAAATACTGTGAAAATCGAGAAATTATCAATTCCCCGTCGGCAGCCATATAATAGAGAATATATTCATAAAAACATAATCAAAACACTTCATTTGTTGTGATTTCCACAGCATTGTAACAAGTTACAAAGCATTATGATTACTAAATTAGGCATACTTCAAGTAATATAAATGTATATAGAATTGTACACTTTTTTATCAATTCATTACGCAAAATCTGATATAACTTCAAACGGTCCAATGCTACTGAACTATTATTACTGATCGCTTGTAAATACCTAATGCCAATTAAGGAGTTTGTCCTTCAAAATCCAAAAACTTTAGTAAAAGCTGGGATGACCTATTTATTCAATTTGACACAAATAATTTCTTAATGAGGATAATGGCAAGTTTCAAAAATTGGACTGCCAAATTTTATAAAACATTATTTCGTAAAATCTCATTTTAGCTTCTCGTTAGCCTTTTGTTGAATTAAGTTCCTTTCGTGGAGACATATTCCATTATGAAACTCCCGCATTTTCCTGAATGGCAACAAATTAAGCTTTTGAATAAAAGTACGTAAACATTTGCTCTTTCGTTGTTGTATAAATATCCCGGAAATTAGTAGGTATGTTTTATGCGACTTACGGTTTCTTTCTGCTGAAGGATGTTTTTGATAACCACGAAAAACTTTTCCTTGTGTAGAAAATATTATAATTGGATTTGGATAACTGGAAATTTTGTGTTTATGCCAAGTCGCATTTCGGAAGTGGCTCCACGCCTACAAATCTTATGTAACTTTTGACAACATACATAATTCTGAAAATAATGTGATATCAAAAATGTAATGCAACGTGTTTATAATTTACATTGACTACATTCCAAACATTGAGATGAAACTTGCCACTCAATTCACCAATCTAATTTATATTCATGCACAGCCCTGTGTTATGCAAGTAAGTAAATTTTGTGTTCAAAACAAACATCATCAATAACTAATACCCTCCATATTTTTTGGTTCTTCATTCGTTTCAATTTTGGTTCACATTCGGCACAAATTTATTATGCAACCGGAAATAATTTTTGAAGAAAGACATATTCAAATTTGACAGAAGTGTGAATTATGTCAGCCCTGGAGTATAAACTTGAATTATTAAACAACGAACACTGCTCAGATCTTTACTTATTTATGTTATAGAAATGGCACTCATAGCCTCGATTTATTGAGTGTTAAAAAATAAAACAGTGTATTGTCAATCACATTATTTCTACTTGGTAACTTAGGAAAGACTGGATACAATTTGATATTTCAGAAAAACGAACAAGATATTCCACGACCAGTACTCCGACTAAATCCTCCGTAGATTATCGGATTTATGCAAGAGTTGGAAACCACCATGAGAAAAAATGCGTCTTGGATTCGTGGATCCACTTGTTCAGCTTCCTCCCAATCTACTATGTACCTGAAAATACCAAACGCACTCTGTTTTTAGCAATCTGCAACATCTCCGTAATTTAAAAGTAATCATTCTTTTTACCATATTGTCATAACAGCATAAGGTGTCCAGCAAATAATGAATGCAAAAACTATCACAATCGTCATCGAAAGTGTTCTCATTTTAGCTCTGCTAATATTTGCTTGAGCGTTGCTGCTAGCACGTAGCTGAAATGTTGATTTCCCTGGCGTTGCTATTTCACCCACTAATAAAGAGAACCTTTAATTTCATTTTCTAGAAACTTTTTTTAACTCAAACACAACATTTAATTTTATGGCACTCACACTCAATCATAACTGATGACATGGAAGTGTTATCCGGAAACTCATTATCGGATCGAACAAGAGATGTAGTAAATTGTTCCCTGGATTGAATAGCTAACTTGAGAAATATTACCGTATACGTCAATGAAATGACAATCAGTGGAAAAAAATACATTATCACTAGAGAGAACACACTGTATACTTTCACTATATGAAAATTTTCCTCGTCGTGGAAAGCACTTGTTACACACTGCCTATAGTTCCGGTATTTCGGATGATATTCTACATTAAATAGAATTGCTTGTGGAATAGAAAACACAGCAGCGGCAATCCAAGCCGTGGCAAGCATACATTTTATCCTTCTGTATGCATTCATTCCAATCACATTCAATGGGAAAATAATTGAAATAAATCGATCGACACTGAGACACACCAAAATCAATGAGCTGAGGTATAATGCAAACGCTCGAAGAAACTGGGTAGCTTTACACAAAAATTCTCCACCTTCCCATTGAACAATAAGTCGCCAAAATATTTCCGTGGGAACAATAACTATACAGACGGTTAGATCTGCCAAGGATAAATGGAGAAGTAAAAGGAATATTCGGGACTTTTTCACTTTGTATCGTTTCCATAAAAATCGTAGTGCAAACATGTGGGCAAATACGGCCACCACAAACACAACACAATAAGCAATCACACCTAACAACGAACTATCACTTATTTCAGTTAAATCTGACGGCAAATGATAATCAAATGAAGCTTTATCATCGAAACGGTTATAACTAGATTGGGTGGTCCCGGAATTGATCCAAGATGTGATATTAGCCATGGTTTGTGCTTTCACTTATCCAGCCAGCAAACCGTATCGATCTTTACGGTGTCCTGGAGCAAACTGAAGGTTTGCAATCCGAGTGCAGGGAGAGTGTATCCTGTTTTGTCGGAAAGCAACCTTCACTCGGTTGGATTTTTGCTCTTGGTAGCGTTGTTGATTCTGCTTTGCTATTTTCATGCGATCTACGTTGCAAATATACCTAACAGCGTTCCATTATAGTCCAAGCTTAGTAGTTGGGCGACACCATTCCAGCCTTATGTGAATTGACTATATGCAAATTTGTGTGTGGATTATACAGTTAACTTTTGAAAAGTCTGAGAAACTGCTTATTTTTATTGCTTCTAGTCCATTCCATATCTAGTTTCGAATACTGGGGGCTCTATGATCGATTAATGATTAGTTTTATTTAGATCAGCATAATATGAAGTTAATAATATTTTTTACCATGTAAATCGCAATTTGAATAAAATAAACTAGTTTTATTCCGGTGGATGTGGGTGGGTCATTCGAGAAAATTATGACTTGGTATATATTCATTTAATCCATAAGTTATACATTTATCTAACCATGAATTTAAAATTTGCCATTTCCTATGTAACGTCATGAAAATTGAGGGGGTGGATTTATGGAAACGTTCAAGTAAGTCCAGCTTAGTAGAAATCAGCTGCAGTGAAGTATGCCCGATTATATGAAAAACTCCACATTACTCCATATGGCAGGGAACTTGAACTTAAAACGTGCATACTCGCAAGGTAAGATGGAAGTAAATTGAAACTAATATTTTTGGGGCAGGAACCCAATAAAATGTCTCAAAGCCCACACGAATTGTTTTGCTGTTGGTATTTGGGACTTGTAAATACGACTAATACGTGTACAGCGGTATAAGAAATCTATCGATGAAAAATGTACAACTGTGTCTCCGTTACTTGTTGTGTTGTTTGCCATAGGTGAGCTAAATAGTATTTTTCTCCCATAATTTCCCGCATTCAAAAAAGTAATTGCATTTACCCCGCCCGATTACATATGAATGATACGTTTATCTCATAGATTATGGAACTAAAGTTTCTGTTTGCATTTATTTATTCATCCAATGAAAACCAAATGCTTATGCAATTTTGTTATTTACTAAATAAATAAAAACAATCTAGGATTGAGGACAATAAATATTTTCTTTTATGGCATATTATTTAATTTATCAATACCATCTTTTTATATTTCATAACAAGTATTCATTTGAAGAAATGTCTGCTAAAAGTAGTAACGAAATCCAAAGTTATAATACAAATCAATACAAGGCACTGTTGATACTTTTACAGAAATTTACTATTATATGCTAGCTTGTTCAAACGCGGAGAAGGTTATGAAGGATAAAAAATAAATCTGTACTATGAGGACTCGGAGAACAATATGGAATTTCGTATCAAATTCAATATGGGCTGACAATGCCAAGAATTGGAAGTTGTAGCGTAGTTTCCAAATGTTATAAACTGTTGTTGATAGAGTCATGGAACTTGGTTTTAGGCAAGTGATTCTTAGAAATACGTATAGAGCATTTACGCTTCTCAACTCATTATCGGGCTAATATTTTACCGTCTATTATAATCAACAACGAATACTCATAGTGTGTCAACAAATGTGAACTGAAATTCGTAATAGTGATGTATGTAATTAGGCTAGCAATGACTTGAGCATTTGGTGAAATTTGGTGTAAAGTTTAGCCTCGAGCCATCCACATGTAGTGTTTTAATTGAAAAATTGATCAATCGTAAGTAAACAATGATACACGGTTTTGCCAACCCTGATGGGGTAGAAAGTTAATTTTTCACTGACGAATGAGTGTAAATGTCAGCCAGAATATTACACGCAGATATATAGCTTAGATTGAATGAAAACAAGTTTGCCAACAAAGTTTGAGTGAATGTTCAGCAAGTAAAAGTTGGGTGATACATTTGCCAATATCCTGTTTACATAGGCATCCAAAATGCAAACATTAAACATCGTGCAAATCAGAAAGGTCACTACTGCTACGTTTGAAGTTTAAAATAATAAGACAACTACAAATTGTGTTTTCCACAGAAAAGTCATTACGATGAATGTTTTGTGTTTTGTCGGTTTTAATAAATCGGTACATTACAAGTTTCGGCCACTCATGCGAATGACATGAAGTAATTATCAAGTCATTTTGCATCCGTTAAAATAAATGTTCATTTTATTCAGTTGTCAACAGACGCACAAACAAATTTATTTATTGCATTGTTAGGATAAAGCGCGACAAGTTCACGCAATTTGAAGTGGAGATTTTAACAAATAGTTAAAATGAAAGCATATGCATAATGACTGAAATGTTTACTACCACAGCTATTCAAGCCATTCATTTGTGGGTGGAAACCAACGAGTTAATACAAAGCAAAATACATTATGATATCCAGCTAAATATTTTCAGAATTCGTCGCCTAATTAAAAATAATGATTTTGTCCTCATTAATTTTAATCATTACTTTAGTATTCCATCCTGGACGATGATCACATTTCATATTTCATCTTCTTGAAGTGGAAACACTAAACTAAATTATGAAGGGATTTCCTAAGGGATAGCAGTTTGACTCAAATTACATAAATAACGATGTATTCCATTCGATGCACAGCAAAGGCTCTTCTATACTAATTTCCGGTGTACTAAACATTGTAGGTGTTATCATACTGAATATATTGTACACAACTGAGTGCCAAATAATATGTTTAAAAACATCCACGTGGCTATTAATCTTTTGGGCGTTTATAAAGCCTGAATCAGACAGAAATGTATCCTGTTTTATCCTCACAGCTTAACTTTCACCTACTCAAAAAAGTTATCCAAATTCTTATGCATCCTAGGATTAATGATCATCAAGCTGAAGATGTAAGTGGTATCCAACGTATACCTTCCTGTTGTCTATGATAAATTCCATGAGGGTTAACTTTTCCCTTGGATTATACTGGTGGCGAGCTTTTCCGCCGATGTTCTCAGTTGCCACGAACGAAAATTTATAACTCCACAAGTTTATAACTTGTCT
>JAHZMV010005612.1:0-45136 GCA_027743765.1 Coecobrya sp. COE2
TTTTTCCTCACTTGAATACCTGCAAAAAAAATCCGGCTCCAATACGAAAAAAGATTCCCTTAGCAATTTGAAATGCCGTCTTAAAGCATGGTTGCTTCTCCTGTTGTTGTTGTTGGGACTGGTTGTTGAAAAGATGATAAGAACCAGTACACCACCATCAGGGGAAACAACTATAAAGCCATGATAACATAACAAATGAAACACAGATAAGGAGCAACTATGGACGGCATTAATGAAGAAGGAACTGACTGTGTGAGCATCTCTCTCTCTCTGTGGAAATGTACTTTGCCGTGCTAAGTTTCATTCTAGAAAGATGTTTTGTAGAAGAATTGCTAGGTATTACCTGTACTTTAACTGTGCTTGTCACCATCTCACTTTCTATATTATTATTACCACAATGTATTCGTACAGCCAACATTTTAGACGCAGTAAAGGCATTTTAGTAGTTTCCAAGTTCCCAGGCTATTATGAATTTTCCGTGTGCTGTTGCTGATTATGATGATGACGTTGGGAAGGAAGAAACAGGGAGGATATATTATAACGATATGGGCATGATGCGCTGAGTTTAGCCTTGAAGACTTTCTGTAGTCCTGTGTGCCTTTTTTTAAAGATCTTAAGATCCGCTCAAGTAAAAATGAGAAAATTACTATAAAGTTTGCATTAATATTTTTGATATGGATGAGGGGGAAATTCTTCCTAAAGTTACATCATTCATTTCGGATATCATAATATTTATCATTATCATGCATGGAACGGGTGAGCAAAGTGAATAAAAAAAACTGCAGAAGAATATTTAAATTACGATATCAAATTATGATAGAGCCATGCCATACCTTTCACGGTCCAAGTTCATGATATTTTAATTTCATAACGTATTTAGTTTCCATGACATAGAAAACATGTCATTTAAAAAATAGTAGTGTACAAACCGATGACTTTTTGCAGTGGATTTTAATTAATAACGTTTGCATGCTGATAATAATGATTGTGTGCATTACTCTGTACAACAATGTACGTATAGCACAATGTTTATTCTAATCAAAAAAGGATAATGGATCACATAATACATTATTAGATTGGGTGAGATTATTATTATCATTTGTATTATTATTATTACAAGCCGCATGTAATTTGTTGGTTTGATCCCCGATGATGATGTATGGACAAGTATAATATGCTCTGGTGATGTTGAATGGGAATGAAAATGAGGAGGAGATTTTTCTCACTGAAAATGAACAGAAATGCCACTGCTGCTGGAGCAGGATTGACTGGAGAGAAGTTTTACATTTATTTGCATTAAAAGTAAATTACTACTTTCCTATAACGTCCCATATACATACCTAACCTAATCATCTATCTTGCTCATAGGCAACAACTGGTAATAAGTCGTAATAGTGGTTGTTGCGGTGGTTCCAGTGTTCAGTCAGTCTCGTCATCTTGATGATGATCATCATCACACCAAAGAGCAGCAGCAGAAAACTCTAAAGGCAGAGCTTGTTGTTAAGTTGGCAAGGTTTTTTTTCTCTCTGGACCTGACTTTGAGCATACTAGGGTTTTTTATTTCGCGAGAAGAGGTTTTCGTTGTCGTAGATTGGTTCGGTTTTGTGTGTGTGGTTTGTGTGGCGGTGACCGTGCAGTTTTCTTCACTCTACTTTTTTCATTATTCCTTTTGGCTCTCGATTCATGATACTGACTGATGATATTACTTACTAGCTCTCGATTAGTAGTTTGTTATGAGGAGGCTTATTCGGAGGAGTAAAAAGATCATCTGAACGCTTCTCTGCTGATGATAATGATGATGAGCGAAGAGCATTCATGATATGATGCATGATAAGCAGCAGTAGTAGAGTGATTCGCCTGTGCCTTCCTCTTTTTTGCTATAATCACCACCGTCACTGGAGACAAGCAGAAGTGAGAGACAGCAACAACGTACTTTTTTGAAGCCAGTATAGTTAGTCGGAGGAGAAGGAGCAGCACATCAGTTGGGTCTTTTCGTTTTGGAGTTGGTCTTGGAGACAACGCTGTCCTGTTGCAGAAATATATACTTGTATATATTTTGCAGCTACCAAGAAAGAAAATTAAAGAGAAGGAGAGAGAGAGCTGTGTTGTCAATCTAATATAACTGCAGAGAAACATACTACACACACTATACTTACATTATTGCTGACTGACACATTATTACACGATTAAAAGTTTTCCTTTGTCCTTGAAAAAAACATGTTTTGTACTTTTTCGCACACTCGAGTGCAGAAACTGTGAGTTAAGTGATTTAACTGAGAAATAAGAGTGATATAACTTTATAATAATTTGTATCCTGGGGAGAATTGAAAAAAAATAATTATATGGAAAAATTTATTTTTCTAACGAACTTTGTCTCTATGAATTTCGGCTTGCCATTGAGTTCGCATTGAGAATCTTCCTATCACTCACAGAAACAGGTAAGTTTTGCAAAATCCTTTATTGATTTTATTTTTATTTTCGATACTGCATTATAATAGTATACATAGGATTGTGAATACAATGATCATCCATGCATAAAAAGTAAATAACGAAATATAGGGAAGACAAGGATCGTCTTGAAGCAGGATGTAGCTGACAAAAGTGGGTAATAAGTAGGTGTAGCAGGATGTAGCAGGAAGCGGAGAGAAAAGGGACACAATTATGTACAACTACAATGGACCGGGAAAGAGTCATTCATGCGAATACATTATTGAGAGAGAATAATATTTTATGTAGGTTGACAAGACGGGTCGATCAAAAATTTGTGTGATCCTCATGATCTCACGGTGATCACCATGATCATCATCTTCTTCCTTGCTGCCTTCATCCTTCCTAACATCTCATACATATAGAGAGAAGAAAGACAGGGAGACTAGCGGTGGCATTGCAATAGGCGGCGTACACAACGACACGGGTTTTTTAGGGTACGAAGGAATGAAGGATAAAGCAAGCAAGGAAAAACTAGAACTTACATTTTTCTTGATGGAGAGATATGAGGGAACAAGTGTGAGTGGCGTAGCACGTTCCACTTCCTCGTTCCTCTCTCACTCTCCGCATTACAAACCGACCCCCTTTCCCCCAATCCGAATTTCGGTAGTGATCGGATGGATAGCGACGATCAAGAAGACTCGCACACCACCACCATCACAACCAGCTCGCTTTCCCGGACCACATATTCCGCCTCCTCTACTCATACTCACGACGCTATCCGCAAGTTTGCAAGTTTTGCGAACAACAGCATACAGACGGCATAAAGCATACTGTGTGTAGTAGTAGTAGCTGTCGTAGTAGTGGTAGTAAAAACAGCAGTATTTCTGACATTAGTTTATGAACAACCGAAAAACTACCACATACTTTGGAAGAATTCATTCAGAACAACGGGGAAAGGGCTTTTTCCCGATTTACGTAAGCAAGAATCACTTTGGCTTGCGTTTTGGCAATTCCCCACTGGATACATTTCATTTTTTTGCGCCGCATCTTCCATGAAATCTCGGTCAGGCCGTACCATGACAACTTTGTCTGAATTTCTTTACCACATTACATTTTTTATGTGTTTAGGTACATGTGTACCTGGATATAATATTATATGTAGGTATATATTCTATATGAATAGAGTAATTTCACCCGGCTTCTTAATAGACCACCTATCCTGTAATGTTACCTGCTATATGGAATATTGTATCCCGTTTTAATCCACACTTACACTTTGGTCAGAGAACATGGAAAATTTTCAGATTCTTCCTCTCAGATAACCATATAACTATCAGATCCTTATCACATTTGGCAATGCGCTCTCAATCGAGTAGACTTTTTTTTAGTTGGTGCTTGGCCTGTCACTCTTTATTCTGTTGAGACTCAATCTGGTGTAAGACTGTCCGTTTTCATTGCGATTTCCTTGATTATTAACTTTCATGCAGAATAGCATGTACGTTTTTCTTTTTACGGTAGATTGTATGTCTGTCCGTCAGTCTGTCCACACGATAACTGCTGAACAGAAACAAATTTTTGAATTCTGCTTTCTGAAACGTCTTCTTAGACCATAGCTCGGTTAAACCCAACGATGAGCACTAACGGTTAATGGCATCTGTTAGAAACCGTTACAATTTCTTAAATATCAGAAACAACGAATGGCAAGTAGCACATCATTCTACTTGTCTATAGATGAAGAACGTAGATCTTAGACCACTTTGAAACCTACGGTTACCGTTTAACGGCAATTTCGGTTTCAATGGCTTGAGGGTCTTGAGACAATGCTGGAAAAGCATACGGTTTCTTGATAAAATGGTGCTAATAAGAATTTACAGCTCATAAAAGTTTCTCATGAAAGGGTACTAGTTCCATTTGATATTGTAGCAATAATACCAACAACAATGTTAAATATAGATTTCATGTACGACAAAGAAAGATTTTTATGAAGGTAGACATGTACTATTTCTCTTTCTTCCCTATCCGCATTCTTCCTCTTTTATTTTGGATTTTCTTATCTCAATAGTCATGGCAAAGTAGCGAAATGGCAAGGTGATTGTTTTTACTCTGCATGAAAAAAAGTTGTTTCCCTGTCTTGTATTCTTTCTATTTTTCCATTTTTCTGTATTTATGGTTCATGTCCTATGTTTTTGATACTCGTTTTGATTGCATATTGGCAAACTTGGTTTTTTTGCTCATACTTATTTTCTCTTGTCAGTTAACTGGCTTCTTGATATGTCCTCTGCCCCCACCTTCAATCAAAACTCTATTTCTTCTTCGCTTCTCCTTGAGTATTAAATTACATCATTACTGTTCTCTGTCTGCCTCCCTCTTCCATTTTTTTCATCTTTCACTGGTTCTGTAACGCTAAGTTGCTTGTAGCACGTAAATGTCACGTCTTCATGAAACCATTCAGTGAAATTTCGTTTTGCCATTCCTTTTCGTTCATCTTCTCATCCAACTTATCTTTCCTCGCCATATACAACCACCCAACCAAACCGTATCGCACATCCTGCGCACTCGCTTCCAGTTCCAGTCCCCCATTATTTTTCCTTCCCTTCACTTAGGCAGTAATTTTTTATTACTTATTCATTCATCCAGAATTCTACGTCAGCAAAAAGTTTTCGAAATAACATGGCTTTTAGGAAAACTTTGCCCACACGCAATTACCAATTCATTATTATTATTACAGAATAGCGTACCTCATCATCATCTCTATGGACAGTAACACACCTTCATCATTTTATTAACTTGTTTCTCCTTCGTCAAGAGACAAGTAAAACATTTCAATTTTTACACGTTTCAATGTTTTTTGCATGTATATACATACATATATACCCTTTTACCTTCGATCGGCGACGGAAGCATATTCTGGACAAAAACAACGCAAACATGTATACTTACCTGTGCAAAATGTGAACCGTCTAGTAGCAAGTTAAATATCTAAATATGTGGTATATTATGTGCTATATAGAATATTGCTAAACTTTTATATATATATCCTATCTTGATATCAAGTACCTCGATTTCGTTCCCTCCTCCTTCTCGCCGTCGTACTCCTTCGATTCCCACCACCATCGCTAAGCCATAAAATATTACACGTATGTACCTTCGTCCTTCTCCTCACAGTCCTCACAGGATAGGATTCAGTCAAGTTAACAGTCATCCATCTACTCAGACAGTCATTTAGTCAGTCAGTCAAGCCTTGTTTCCTCGCCACCAAAATACTTCTCCTCACAAAAACATCCATGTATTTATGTTGAAAAAACAGACACACGTCCTCCCTCCCTCTCTCCCCCTCTCTTTTATGCTTTCTCCATCCTGTCTTCAAGGTATAGAAACCTCATCAGGTTCGCTTCTTCTGAATTCTCCATCGTCATCACCCTTTTTGTCATTCTACCTGTTGTAGATTCCTCATTTCTCCTCTGCGAACTTCTTACCTTGATACTGCTCTGCATATGTACATATCCATAATATAATATACCTACGCATTATAACCATTTTGATGAATTTCCTTTCTCCCTTCCACCATCATTTCCCTACCCCAGCAACTGTAATTGAAAAACTTCAAGTTGAGTAAAACCCCCAACATACATGATACATATTTATCATCATTTAGCCATCCATCATGAACACTACTGCAAATTACAATAATTCCTCCGCATATGTCTTTCTTTCGCTCTGATGTGAATGGATATTATAGTGTACAAAATGTGGCAATCTATCACCATCCTATCATTGGCAAAAAAATGGTATGTCATACCAGTCCATGCTTACAATTTGGACACATTAGTGTATGCCGAAATATATTGGAGGTAGTAGCAAAGCAACAAACATCCAATTCCAATATATGAGCGTGTGTGCAGACTGCTTGTGAGAGCATGCAGAACCTAATGTCTCACTTCCAGAAGGAACGCGACGCGATACAACGTGAGAGAAAAGTTGCAATAAGGCACTGAGAGAGTAGAGTGAGTGTGGCGGTGGTGGTGTCTGTCCTGACTAAAGTAAGCTTTCAACCAGGCAAAGTTTCGCAAACAGAGTTGATACGTGCAGGGGAAAGCAAGGAGGAAAAAGCGTCGTCTTCACTCCGACAACTTATACAGCGCTATTCCGGCTTTTACTCACTTTGTTTCTCTCTCGTCGTTGTAGCTGTGTGTGGTGTGAGTCTGCAAAATACAAAAAAATTACATATCGTCACGTACTTACTTATTTTCTCATTAGTATCATTACCATTATTTTAATTATGTACAACCATTTTGTGTACTAATCTAGCTAAATTCAAAGTACTTACATAAATGTACATCCTTATAGACTTCCTAAAATGTAGGCTTGTAGGGTTATACATATATATTTAAAGTGTAGAAAATTAAAATATAACTGAACAAGGAAATATACTCTACTTAACTAATTTATTAATTTTCTGGTTGTTGTCGTTGCTGTTTTTTTATAGAAGTTCGACTACTACCACAACCATTCCACGTATATCAACGGGATAATCGAGAACAGAAGGGGCCAAACTCTTGAAGGTGCTGAAGCTGGTCGTGCGACAGAAGAGAAAGATTTTTTCCTTTTGCAAAAAAAACACTAGTAACAAGTGACAACTTAAAGTAACAAAATAGACTGAAACAATTGTACGTGTGCGCGGTGCTATTTAAATGTAACCAGATTGACCTGAATAATTTTTAGTAAAGAACTAAATATACGAAATTTTTACAACTGTATACTTGACTCGTGTGCTATACGAGTTTTCGGATTGACATTTTTGAGAAAGAGATAGAGCAAGAGAAGAGGGCGAAAAGAGTAGTAGAGTTGCTTTTGCTAGAGAAGACAGATTATTATAAAAAACCGACTTCATTGAGAAGATGGCTGACACAGACACAACGGCTGTATCGGCCGAGGCACGCTGGAGAAACTACCAGCATTTGATTTGGACCCAGCAACAGATCCAGTTGCAGATCCAACAACAGAATCAGCAGAACCAACATCCACTTCATCATCATCTCCCACAGCAGCAACAACAGTCACCATCACAAAGTAAAATTTCTAACGAAATTTTTTAAGCTATGCTTTCTTTTCTAGCAGCTTTTGCTTTTTTAAGCTTAAAACAATTCATATAACACAGATTATTTCAATGCTAAAGCAAAGTCATACCATAAATCATAACATCTAATATAGGTATTGCCAACTTGTATCATAATGCCCCATGCAACACTTCATTTCAGTTGACTACATAGTCTCATGTTCGTAAACAAATCAATCATAATTTTAACATAATTTCGCATGATTGTCATCATCATTATCATCCGTTGAATTGCAGCCCTTTCGAAGTTTAGAGTCAATGCCAACCTTAATTGAATTTAGAGCATTTATGGTATACCATGCTTGCGATGACGAGGGATTAGCATAAAGATAGAACGAGAGCTTCCTGGCTCCGCGCATTTTGTCTGCGTAGCATACTTAAATCTTGCTTTTTGCAATTGCGACACAAATCATTGTCATCATCATACTTTCTGTCCATCTTATCCCCATATCCAAGTTTCACATAGCCACAATCCCTTTTCCAATACTTGATTTTACTCAACAATATTTTCCACTATATTAAATGTCTGTTGCTGACAACACATAATTGAAATGCAAATTCACAAGAAAAATATATTTACCTCCTGTCTTAACTCTTGTCTGCTTACCTACACTGCAGAGGCAGTTTTGGAATCCTTTCTTTCTTCCTAGTACATTCAGTCTAGTGTCAATCAAACCGATTTCGTAGCTCGAGCAATCATTTTTTATTACCTGATGTTGAATAGCGGAAGCTATATCATGATCAAATAGCAAATCTGCATGTACGCCTACCAACCCTGAACCTATTGAACACATGAACCCAAATGAAGTTAACTATACTGCATCCCTCCTTGCATAAGTAACATCCCCATTGATTTCCCTAAGGGCAAAGGCACTCAACTGGGTTTGATGTGTGTTACGGTAATCTGTAAGCATCGCAAATTATTCAGTTAGCTTTGTCAACATTATCAACACCTACTTCAATGCAATGGTATATGCTTGCTTAAACTATTAAACGCTTTTAACTTTTCATTTTGGTAGCGCAATAGCAATACGCAATAAATCTTTTAAAATATTTGATGATGAAATATCTGGTAGCTTAAGGCTAATACCGACGCATTCGCTAATATTTTGCAATTATGATGTTTCGGTCCAATGTATTCCATAAATAACGTCTGATCTTAGACTGCACACTATTTGATGCGGCTCTTGTATTGATAAACCAAGATGTTTTCATGAAGGTTAACAATAAAGTCCAAACCCAGAAATACTCATAAATATTTCCAATCAGCATCTTCTCACGTTAAGTCGGATTGCCTTTCCTCTCCTTTTTCCTACCGTTTGCCTTTTTGTGAAAGGAATAAAAATAAAAAGACAAGAAGCGTGATATTATTAATGTTTATGTTCCTGCCACTGCCATATTTTCCTGAACCTTATTAGAAAAATCCGACACGGTGAATAATAAAAAAATACGGTAAATAATGAGGTTCGCTACAACATCACATTGACAGAGAAACACTACTATCATCATTACCGCCTTTAAAACAACAGATTGAAATCCACCGATTTTTTTAACGAAACGAAAAACAAATCACTTCCTGCTAGAAATCATCATAATGATAATCATCCGTGACTACCTTTCATAAATGAAAAATAATTTATTATAGAGCTCGTATATACCACTTCAGATACATGCGTGGGTAGTTGTTAGGTACGTACATGTATACATGTGCATACGTACTATATTATTTTTGGTTTATAGTCGTAAAAATTTTTAAGATGGGGGTAATTCTGTTTTTGCTTTTCTTGCCAAGAGAAAACATGTAAATTAAATACAGGGCAGAGTCAAATGTTTTCCATGAGGATGGGGAAAATGTGGAATCATTCATGCAAATTATATTTGAATTGGCAATTATTATTGTACATAGCAACTTCCTGGGAATATTCAAGTCTGTCAGTCGGTCTTCTTGATTCAAAATTGCCATTTTTATAGTGTAGGATAACGACGATGTCTTATGCATAATATTTGACACACCATTAAGTTTATCGCATAATAGTCAAAAACTTAAATTAGTAAATTGACGAGTTTTGAGATGAGAGCCATGAAAATGATTCCAAGGTCACCAGTTGATATCACGAGCGGACCAAAATGATCAAAGAATCAATATCATGGCAGTAGCTTTTTGTTGAAAACTCAACTGATGTTAGTTTCCCATGAAATTAAATATACTGCATTTCGCTCCTTTACTATTTCTTGGGTGTCCGGATTATTATTGTATCTTTTCATTGCCATTTGTACTGACAGTTACATTCGTTTCAAATTGCCTACACAAGAAGAAAGGTTCTTTTTATTTCTTGTAATATTTCATCCTATTAATTATTATATTCAAAATACTGATCATTTCTGTTCTTATAATACTGCTAATTGTTTTTAGTGCTGAAATATATAGACGAGGCATTTGTCTGCCTGGCTTTTCTCGTCACTTCATTTCCCTTAGTGTCAACTACCGTCGTAAAACAAATCAGTTTTAAAACATTAAATTAAAGCAACGTTTATATTTCTGGCTGGCAGTGATAATGATGAGACGCAATTTCAACAAAGCAATATCATCTAAGTCAGTTTCCATTCCCGTAAATTTAAAGCATGGTCCACATAAAATGTCACATGTCAGTATTCCGATTTTGTACAGTTAGTGAATAAATATAAAAAACCTAAACGCCAAACTACATTAGTTGATAGAAGCATTATGGTATTTGCATTACTACTATAACGAAAAATAAGAAATAAAATTAATGACGAATTATTTTGTGTCTTAGTGTTCCAGATGTAAAAATGACGTTTTATGCTACCTCATCATCACCCATTACATTTAGTTTCCATCAATTAATTCAATTGAGATTTTACACGTAGAAATTGACGATAAAGTCTATGACGTTAATCACACAAGAGATGATGACGCTAATAAACGCAGCGATAAATGTTGTCGTCATATTCATTTCCATGGTTAGTGATTCCGTATGCTTAAGTGATTGCTAACTGGTGAGCTATGACTGCATAAATTTTATCGTTGTTTTTACCAAGTTTCGCCAGATTTCGAGTTTCAGAGATGATTAAAAAAGGTTTGCATTAGGATAGCAACGTTGTTAAAGATACTGTACAGCGTGGTGGCTTATGATGGTGGTCACACAAAGTCAAATGTTTAGCGTATTCATTTAAACTGAGAAATGGTTTTTTAAAGCTTGTTGCTTGACTGGTGGTAATGATGATGATGAATGTCTGGATGTGAATGTATCGAATGGAATTGATGTTTGGAATTGCAGACTAGCTGGACCAAACAAGACAACAACCTAAAAATTATTACAAAAATACACACACGTGCTTGCTTGCCAACCCATCCCATCCTCTATCACTGATGCTACCAATAAGATTTGGAGTTGAGAGTGGCGTGTTCCTTCTGGATTTTCTTTTTTTCCTTTTCTTTGCATCGGTTCAAATTAGTTTGTTTGTGCTGGACTAACTGGGAAAGATATAAATTGTAAATTACGCTAAGCTTTAAAAAAGTATTTTTTTGGCGTTGCTCCTCCCCTTTATATCATCACTGTGATAATGATGAGGATGTAGATGAGGATGTTGGTGGCGTTGTCCAAGCTTTTTAATATCAGCTCAGATAGATATGAAATATTATTTTTTTACTTTGACTTTGACATTCAAAAAAACATGCTTAACTATGCATAATATACTAGACTAATGCACATTAAACATGCCATGCCATTATCATCATCACCTTTTTATTCTTCAAGCTTGTCTATTTTGTTACCTTGGCAACTAAACGAAACTAACAAGCACCGCTACACCTCTCATGTACTCTTGCCAGTTGTCACCCAGTTGTTCACATGGTATATGGTGATGTGGTCGGTCGGTCTTTCATACAGTTAATTAGCTCTGCAACGGCTCATGAGTCCACACTTGTCCAAAAATATTGGGAATAATAAACTTTTATTGGACGTGTCCTTCTTTCTGTCACCACCCATGCACTTTCTCCCTTATATCCTATCACCATCACCATCATGAATTCCATTTCCAAAAAAAACAAAGTCATGCTATCTATCCTAACGACTTACCATCAATATCGTTGCGATAGGTTACTTAGAGAAGAGGTGGATTTCCTGTCTAAAAAATGCACACTTTCAATTAAATTCTTAGTATGTTTGGCACAATTCTTGGAAATGGTTTTTCTGCCCAGGCAAATTTCATTCGTACTTGTTTTCCATTAAGCTTGCTTGCCTGTATATTTTTGTATTATTTGGAACGAATGTAAAATTTCCTAGCCATCATGATTCTCCTCATCATCATCAGTACGTTCAGCATCGTTCAATAGTATCGATTTTTCCTCTACGTGAGCCGAGTGTTCCCATTCACCTTTTTTCGGATTCGCAAATCAAGTTGACAAGGCTATGTTTGATGTGCTTATACGAGCGAAAATACGTTAACGTATATGATATCTGCACATAGTAAGGTAAAAGAAGACATACTGTGCAGCAGTTGTAGGCAGCGCAAGTGGTTCTTTTTGTTTCAAAGTGAAAAGTGAAAACGAATGCATGGCAGGCAACCTGGCACAAAGAAGCAGAACCACAGCACAGCACTGTACCACCAACAGCACCCAACATGCCCACGCTTGCATGACGGGTATTTAAACGGATCTAGGTACAATGCATATTGCACAGAAAACTTCATAAAGATCCGAAACGAGATCCAATGCAATATAAAGCAGCAAATATGCTGCTGCTGCCTCTGTTGGCTGTCGCTGTACAAAGAGATGATGTTCTTTGCCTTTTCCCTTGTATCGTACGATATTATTACGCTGATAAGTTATTCATGCCATCTGGAGATGCTCGTTTTTTCCTATCTCGCCGTCGCGTTGCTACCCGTTTCTACTGCTCTCAATGACCTCTACATTCACCTTCTCGGTCTTCCCTTTTCGCTTTGTTCTGCAGCAGTGTATGGTCGCTGGAAGGAAATGGAGGGGGTTTCGGTTGTTGTAATTCGAATACTTTCATCAGCATTAGCTTCTCCCTGTAGTCTGGTTCCAGAGGAAGGGCACGAGTTTTAGAACAAAAGTAGAGCAAAAGTGAATGGAGAACGGAGGATAGGACGATAAGGGTCCCACTATGGCATCATCTTGAATTCTTTTTTTTTCAATTTGTTTATTCTCGTCTACTACGCAGTTACAGGAAATACCAGGAATACCACCAGCGTCGTTCTCCGCTTCTCTCGGGTTGGCAGTTGTAGGGAAATCACTTTGAAGAGAAAGTATATATAGTACATTCATAGGTAGTTTACTTGTCGCCAGTAATACATGTACGCTTCTGGTTCATATCTAGTTTTCATCATCACTTTATCCTTCAAGTTGACTTGCTGGAGGCAGGCGTCGTTGTTGAAACAAAAATCCGCATTCCATTCACTTTCCCCCACATGCCATCCTCGTCCCACTTCAGTCATCCTCACCAACAATGACAAATTACATGTGGAAATGTGGGAAAGTTGTTTGCACACCATACTTTCCTCAAAATGTTAAAATTTTGCAGTTTAAAATGGCGAGGGAATGACTTGGATTAGCATATATAGCACATCAGCAGAGCGGCCGACCTTGACAAAGTACATATTGTGCTAATATGTATTGCAGTTATTATAAGCTGAATGTAAATAGGAGGAGACTGTCAGTGAGCGTAAGGTGGAGGGGAGCAGAAACGTCAAGCTAGCTTACATACAGGATTGAGGTAGGACGTATGGAGGAAAGGCAGCAGAGGATAAAAAAAACCTGTACCCTCCACACACAGACGGTCAGAGAGAACGAAGCTCGAGTGCGACGAGTACGAAACGAATGAAAAAGTATAGCGTAGCTTACTTGCTAAATTTTGCATTATTGGTTTGCTCCATTCTCGTCGTCGTCGTCGTGGCCGTGATAGTCGTTATATTCCATAATTCCATATTGTATATTCCACAGAATCTATACGCTGGCAGGAGCAGCAGTGGAGAAGCTTGTCGTCCTAGTGAGGCTTCCAGTGCTCATTCATTATGTAAAAAGACGTCGTTGTTCCATTTTGTTTGTTTCTTCGACACTCCAACTCCACAACGAATAGGCTCTTCCTCAGACTTAAAACTGTTGCCGAAAAAGCACGACAACGACGACGAGGGTTTTTACGGGTAGTCTGGGGGAAGAGGATGTTCATACCCTAGTAAATAGTTACTGGGGAAGAAGATGAGGAAATCCCTGAGCATTTTATTCTTTATTCATACTTCTACTTATATGTACATTGATAGATACGATGTACCGTTTTAATAAGCTATTATTATTGAATGCTTGGTACATTGGTACATATTGGGAGAGATGCGGAGTAGCTGTATAAGTACATGGTATAAATATAGGAAGGGATTGGCATTTTATGATGACGTAGGAACCCAATACCTAAATACTGGGTAATAATGATCATGTTTTAAGTGGATGTGGAATTGAATCGGGTAGAAAATTGAGCAGAAAAGAAACCAGCAAAGAAAACAAAAAGGAACATTCCAGAGAAAAGAAATTGGAATTGGAGAGATTTGGTTAAAGGAAAATAGGAGTATTTGCATGATTGAGATAATAAAATGAAGTGGAAAACGTGTGATGTCATAGGAACTGCGACACCATCAAGCAATTTTATGATTGTGATCGTAATGTTTAAAAGGATAATCGAGGAAGAAAATGAATGATAGCGCAAAGGAGAATATATTATTTGACAAGAAATTAAACACATAACGTGCCTCATTCGCAAAGTAGCATAAAATCGTCGTCATCACCGTCACCATCCTGTGATGATATATGGGCTACACGACAATCACAAATGGAATATTTATTTCCTCGCTACTAAAGCGGAGAGAAACCTGATTAAATCGTCGTGTTCTTTAATCTGTCCATATCGTCAATTCACATTGCCTATCGGTAGTAGTTCGTTGAACGACATGGTAATTTTAACGTTGGTCTTTTCCATCATCACTTGTTTGCATTGGCTGATGAGCAGACACACACCATTTTTCCTGTAGAGCACACTTTCAACGTGCAACGACATTAGAAGCAACGAGCAGGTTTTCTTGGCTTTGCCATGAACTGGGTTTTATTTGCTTGTTTGCACACATCAAAAGTGTACTTAAACTTCTCTCATTTTCTTCTCTAATCAGATGAAAAGCTCTTCTGTCTCTGTTGCTGACTGAATGGTTATTGATAATTCACTTTTCATTCATCTTCATATATCGTCATTATAGCCATATCGCTTGTTGACGTAAGTACGTGCTATGCTGGTTCAATTTACATTTCTTACTTTGTTACATTTTTATGTTCTCGATTCTCGATTACAGTACAGCGTTGCCGTGCACAATAATGTGTGCCTATACACATACGCGATATAAGGAATTATTTACAAATATTTTTGACTCGTTATTGGAAAAATGAACGCTGGTCGTTATATTATGAATAAATTTTGCACAGTTTTTGCAAATGTTCACGAATGTCTGCCTAACATGACATGTGTGATGTTTCTGTTTCTATGTGCAAAAGCAGGAGATGAGTACCTATGTCCACACTTTCCTTGTTCATTTTTTATGCCTTGCTCGCCCACTCACTTTTACTCAAAGCTAGTGAATCCTTCATAGCGCAGTGGCAGCTTAGACTGTTCAACTTACCCCGTACCATTTTCACTGAAATACTAAAGTAACTTTTGGACTCGTTTCGTTTCGGCTTTGCCTTAACTGTCATCAAATTATCATACCATGTCGCAAAACATGTAGTTGGAATACATAAGTAGTTTCCGAACTTTCTTCATGTATGGCGTACCCTTTTTTACTGAAGAATTATCAAGGTGACAAATCTTGAAAATCTTACTTGTCACGTCATCACCCTCTCGGCCTCTGGAAGCATCATCAATCCAGTATCGGCACGTATGTTATGTACAACATGTACTTAAGCATCGGCAAGCTTTCATGTGTAAACTAAGAGTAACTACCACATAAATTTTATTATCCATCATTTTTGCTCCAGCACTACTTACCAAAATTCTCTGAGTAAGCTCTGGAAAGACTGCTTTGTAAAGTCAATGTCAATCGACTTTTACCTCTGTTACACGTACGACTTTGCTAGCAGAGGATTTAGCGAACTGGATGAAACTACGTCAAACTACCTTTTGACCAGAGGCTGCTCTGTAGATACAAAGACTGAACCACTGGTTGTGGTGTTCTATTACAACTAATGCAAAAGTGAAAAGATAAATAAATTCCTTTTTCCCATCATACTACACGCGCAGAAATTCGCTAACAAGTATCGTTTGTCTAGTCATTAATCTTCCCATCCGCATTCGTTGTCCGTGCATGACCCTTTCAATAAAATTTAACGTCCATATATAAACGCTCCTTTTGTATTTCCCGTCGTATTGACATAAAGTCGCTACTACACATATACCTCTTGTGATTTTATTATTCAAAAGACAGACGTCAGTGTCAACGCACCAACCATAATCGTAACACTTTTCCCTCTATTTTCGTATAATACTCTATATAAAATATAAGTCATAATATGTCATGTTCAGCGTGTAATCAAGTAGCAAACAAGATGTCTTGTCATGGTAGTCGTAAATCGTAAAGTTCATAGAGGATCGAATGGACGTGCTGCATGCTTTATTGATTTTTCACAATCAGGGTGTTATATTCAGTCTTCAAATTTCTTGTTTTCCTACACTGAATTTGAGGACACGGCGTCCTTTTTCATTTTGACGAAAGCTGACAAAAAGCATTGATTATATTGTCAATTTCCTTTTGAGTGTTCGTACAGAAGGCACAGTAATAATAGGTAATAATATGTCATGAGCAAATTGGCCAATATCCGGTCGGTAGACGTTTCCATGGCCATTTCCATATAGCGTTATTAATATTTATTGCAACTTTGTATAGGTAAATGTTTGACAATTAGTTACTGAAAACACGTCGTTTTATACCTTACTCGTCTTGTTTGGTATTTGACAGCAATTGTCAACCGTTTGACATGCAGCTTGCGCTTAAAGACGAAATAGTAATTTCATCACCCACATTTTATAATTTGACCTTTATTCCTTACTTTAAGCCATTCTACATCGCTAACCAGACAGAATAGAAACCATTATGATGACACATGTCAACTTTACTAACAAATTGTCAACATAGGTGAATTGAAAATACCTATTTATACCGATTACCCATTCATTTCACTCACTATTTATTCTGAAGCTAAATGGTTTTATACATGTATAAATGAAAATTTCATTCCATTATTCAAATATTTTCCTTCAAAATTATAGTCTATTTTCCAATGTCAATGAAAAGAATAGGTTTAGTGCTTATCGCTTGTTGAGCATTTGTAGAAATGCAATAAACGGAGGAGGGTGGGTAGCAAGAATTTTTTATTCTCCTGACCGTTCATTCAATGGCTGTTCCAAAATGTTTCCGTTCGAATTGATTTTTTACTACTGGATATTCTGATCAAAGGTCAAAACGTTGCACACATTTGGTTCCAGGTGTATCAATGCTTCCAAAAATACTGGAACCGACCTGAATGAGCTTAGCTGAATAAAAATGCAATAAAAAATTCAACTGGCGAGTCACCCAAGAGAACCATGTAATGATGAATTATATATTATTATCGATATTAATATCGACATTAATATCAACATTACTGATGAAAGGTTCGAGTCTGTTCATATGTATAGCCGCTATCATGGTATCGCATCGTCGAGCGTTATGGTCGTTGTCAACCGAGTGAATGGTGTTGACAGGAAAATAATAATATACCTGAATGATGACGGCTCTTAGCCATCTTGTCGCCTAATCGCTTTTGTCTTTTGCATACATGAGGAAACATTACTTCTCTGGCATATTAAGCAATCTGCCAAAGTTGACGGCAGGAAGATGACTTCTTGCAAAATGCCACCAGTTTTTCCTCATTTGTTTTCCACTTTTCCTCCTCCGCCTTTTAATACACGTGGCAAACCTACTTGAACCAACTTTGTTACTTGTATCACCATTTTACATGATAACATTTCTTTATGCCGTTTTCTCCTTTACATTCACACGTTCATCGTATAGTAATATTTGCGAGGATTCATCTGACCCTCCAGCTAAAATGCCCTTCATCCATCATCATTATCATGACACCATAGCCGAAAATTTATAGCAAATATTTATTCCAACGGCTTGTTTGTACTCAGCACACACAGGTACAATGTACACACACACATTTTGCATGCTAATTTTGTTCCCTCAAGCCTATCCACTTCTATTCCGATGTTTGTCAAACACTACTCTGTTTTGTTAGCATATCGTCCTCCGTTAATCAAGTTCATTTTAAAGTCTTCTTGTCAGCCCAGCAAACTCCCTAAAAATAGTAACCAGTCCCTTTTATGCTTCCCAAACCTACTCCCCGTTCCACTCCCCATTACCGCCACCTCACGAAACGAAAATAATTCATCGTTTTGGAGTCCAAAATCCATCAATGCTTCACTGTTCAGCAGCACTTGAAGCTCTACTCTCAATAGCACTTTGTCATTGAAAACCCTTGTCACTTATTCGTCCAAGTAGCAAGTGAATGATACATACCTGAAAAACATTATATATTATGCATATTCCTTTATTCAACGTCACCTACAAAATCCAGTTTAAATTACCGACCTAACCGTCGTCAAGCAACCAAAAAATTCCATTCGAATATCATATCCATATTGAAATCCACAAAATTGTGTCATTATTAACACACGCTAGACAAAAAAACGACGCAAAAAGCGGAGAAAAAGGGACAACGAAGAATATTGGAAGAAATGTGATTACGGTGGTATTGTAGGTAACATAGGAACAACCATGATATGGCTCCACGATATGATAGCATAATATTTTTCCTATCGACACGCTCTACTATACTATTATTAAAATACATAGAAAACGCTGTCTGGCTGGGGGTTTTTCTGACGATCCAATATCCAAGTGTATCGGATATTTTTTTCAAGGCTCATAGGACGACAGACCATGTACCTGGGACATTCTATTTTGCGTTGTTAGAAAGAAGAGCTCAAGCACATCATACTTTATCAGTAGGCGGGATAGTAGGTGCGAGCATGTATAGTGGCAAGGGAAAGCAGAACAGGTAGGTAGGAGAAAGTCTATGCTTTCCCTGGTTTTATGATGGTGGTAGAGTGGCGTGGCATCTTGGTTTCTTGCCCTTGAAAAAGGTCACTTATTTCATGTAGCGCAATACAGACAGCGTAGTAGCCTAGTGGCTGGGTTGGTGGTTGCTGCTTTCTCTGAAAAAAACATGTCGGGAGCTTTCTCTCTCCTTCTGTTTGGTTTCTTGCGGTGAAATATTCTCCTCACTTCCACATAGACAAAGGGATTTTTTATGTTTTTTGTAGGTTTTTTAGCTGTCCATTTATTTCTAAATAATTTCCACATATGTTGTGCGAGAGAAAGGTGGGCAAGTTTTTTTATGGCAATTTGGTTGATAGTAGGCTGTCAATGGAATTCAATGGTTTCCTTTTCCTTGGCCATTGTCAGTTTTATTATTGATGTTTTTTCTTTGATAGGTTGGCGTATTTTATGGATAAATTTCTGATGGTATGCTTGTTCGGAATAATAAATAAATAAATATTATTACTTCTGTGACAATATATGTTTAGCGGACGTGATTAAAGTGGAAGTGAAGGACAGGAAAGGAGATAGTAATAATGACCAGGGTGATTATTGGTATGTGGTATTTATGGTTTTGGGAGTAGGTATTTCACATCATTTCTTTGGATTTTTGAAGAAACGGAGAAAGCAAACGATCATATTACAGAGTTGCGTCATTCTCAATGCTATTTGGGAATAAGAAATGGACAGTTGACGTTGGTCATACTTTTCCTTCCTACATGCCATGTTTTTCCTGATGGGGGATGAATGTAATGATTAGGATGAATTCACGTGCAATTCTTTACGAAAACATGTGCATTTGGGGAAAAATATTCTCAATGGAACAGAGAGCACCGTTGGTGTTAGCATAAAAATAATTTTTACGAGTAACACAGCTACTTTAGATAAGAGATCAAAAGCTTTGACGGGCTTCCATGGGATTTGTTGAGAAATAAGTTTTTTTTTGAGAAACGGAAAAACCAAGAAGGGAAATTGCACAAGAAAGGTGGAAAGTGAGATGAAACGGGGGGAAATAAATACATGATTGGTTGCTGCTCCTGGGTTTTTTTACTTATCATGTTATTTCTGAGGTGCTTATGGGTGGTCATGAATGAAAAAACCAAGTGGCTTTACACGACGTCATGGTGACACTGGCAGTGGCACTCTATCAACTTTGATGATTTGATTTGAGGCTCTCTCTTACTCTCTTGACTGTTGAAGCTTGATATAATGTTTTTTAAAAAACATCAAAAAACTACTTTTCCCTACTGATTTTCTATTTACTTTCCTTTTGATGAACATCAACGTTACGTAGAATATCCAGATGGGTTGTGCCATAAAATAAAAAGGCATGACGCCTTACTACTTTTTCCTCCCTTTTCATTAGAGCCCACTCTTGTGAGTAAATTTAGCTAGAACTTCAGCGTGTTCCACTTTGATTGAACTATTAACATGTAGTAATTGCTTCCTTTTTTGATCATCAAAGCTAATTTGTAGAAATGTTGTACAATTATCCATGTCCACGTTAAATAATGCAAACGTATATTTTGAAACGGAAATCATACATATATTCCACAGTAGAAATTGCTGACCAATTGGAATATTATATGCCTACATTAAATATGCATTGATTTCTTAAAATGTTCATTTAAAGTAGGTTTATATATATTTATATCTATGTATGCCCACTGGCAAGGGAAAATGGTTTTGCGTTCGTTGTGTAAGGAAGCCTTTATGAAGGTGAAATCAAAGTCAACGGTTTACACATTTAAATATCTGTAATACAAAAATCGCTATAACAAAAAAAAACATGAGGTAAATATATCTTAAATATATTGAAAAATATGTCGTATAGACTACTTCTGTAACATGCTATATTAGAACACAACGTGAAAACAATTTCGTCATTCTGCGCATTTACTGTATACTAAACTGGAATAAAAATGAAGCTTTCCATTTCTAAAAAGTAGAACTTGCTTCAAAACTGCGGAAGCTTTGCGAATAAAATAATAATATTGAAGAGTTTAATGTCTTTAGCTTTGAAAATGCCTATAGACCTACTGCCTCTAACAATTATGATTGCTGTAAAACTGTCTGAAATGCGTCACGTAGCCCCAAACATGATTATTTTACTAAATATGTGTTTTGTCTGGTTTTTATACACGTCATCTATTCAAAGGTTGCAACTAACCCTGGATAATAGTTCATTTTATTTTATTTTAGTTATTTTTATAGAACTGGTTTTCTTTTCATTCAGTTTGCAAAAAAATAATAGTTATCGTTCAATACAATGGATACAATTATATAGAGTGAGTGAGAACAAATAGTGGTTTCTTTTAATTCATTTCCATAATCTCCGGTTTAGTCCAGTCGTCGTTGTCAACTCACCTCTTCAGAGGGACAAAACCGAGGAATCAAACTTGACGCAGGCAAATAGCTGGCAATCAATCGAATGCATATTTTTGTTCATTTATAACTTGTCATGTTTCTACCATTTCATGGAGTCATGGTTACAGAATTCGAACCACGTGGGCCAATTTCTATTGCAATTTTTATACCACTGTCAATTCTGCAGTTTTGCATATTTAACGGTGTAATTATATACACATTCAGAAGAAACGTGTCATTTTTGCATATGAATAAAATAATTCGAGGGTACATAGTTGCTACTTTAATTTTACAATTCTGGTAAAAATTGGCGAAGGGTTTCTACAAGTTTCTTGTAAAAAAAATTGGCATAAAATGGCGGTAACAACGCCTCTGTAATGCCTTCTCTGGCAACTTGTGCTAAAATTTTGTCAGCCACATTAATCCGCTCTAGAAGAATAATTTTTTATTACAGTCATAAACGGATGAAAATTGAGGATGAGGATTATAGACTAAACTTTTCGTTCATCATTTTGTAGAAGCTTGCGTAGCAATTGTCGTTTGTCGGTTTTGTGAGATGATTTTTTTATTGTTGTAATCCGTTTGCATGATGTGTGGTTTGTATGAATTGAGATGAAGAAGGAAAATGCGAGCAAGTTTAATGATAGTGTTTGATGGTGCTACTGCTCCCAAATTGAAATTATTCATTGTCTTCAAGGCTAATATTTAAGAATAGGCTTGCATGCATGCTGTAGGTATACGGATCATATAAAATGGGGTTTTGCATAAAATAGAGTGAATCAGTAGTACAAGGAATAATTAATGGCGATAAATGTTATGACGGATTTTATGGTTATTGTTATTATTATTATTTTTTGCTAGCGCGATGATATTGGTCATCAATTAGTTATTTTTTTCATTCTTTAGCTGTTACTACTATTTGGAATGAGCTATTGTTATTCTATTATGATTGCTAATTGATGTTACAGATGTAAAAATGGAATTGGAGCAACAAGGTGGAGGAATGAACAATCTTAATGGTGGCGGTGGTGGAGGAGGTCATCAGCAACAGCAACAGCAGCAGTCCTTGCCAATGCCACCGGAGAAGTCTCCATCAGACGAGAAAGCTGCAAAAGGCGACGGAATGGATCCTTGGGATAACTTTGATGCGCAAGCAGCATTTTTGGGACCAACCTTGTGGGATAAACGTCTCCCTTACGATGGACAAGATTTTAAGGTAGCTATATATCACAAGTTAATTAAGACCGGTGATGTGTACAATGGAAATATATGTGGACGAAAATGTATAAAATCGTGTGCTTTTTGTGCGTTTATTTTATTTGACCCAGTTGGAGTACGTTGATTTGGAGGAGTTTCTAACTGAGAACGGGATTCCAGTTGAGCGACAGCACGGTCATGGTGGTCATCCTCCTTCCGGAAACAGTAACGGAAACAGCAGCGGAGGAAGCAGTGCAAGTAGCAGCACCAGTGGCAGTAATGGTTTGACACCCGGGGATCAGATTGCTGGAGGGGAAGAGTGCTCACCACAAGCTGCTCGTGTAGGTCATCATCCGCAACATCAACAGCCGCAACCACAACAACCAACGCCACACCTCGTTGGTCAGTATGGACCGGGACCATCAGTCCGGAACAACCAGGGTCACAACAATCTTAACGGCCACATTATTAATCATACTAGCCTGAACAACCCACAGAACTTAATGAGAGGACCACCCTCCATCCATCAGTCAGAAAATTCGAGATCACCTTCCCCATGTGGCAGCTCCATTTCTGGGGCCAGTGATGACAGCTCTTCGACCCTTCACTCTCATCACGGTAAGTGTTCAAAACGCATCTTTCACACAATTCATCTTAAATATCCGAGAGAAAGTGCTCGTTTCATATATCCATACATCAGTTTCAAAGACGTTCTCTGGTTTCCAAAAATATTTTTTTTTTCTCTGAACCAAAATAATTATTCATCTCAGCATTTAACTTGCGTCTCCATGGTTGGTTGGAACATTTAACGCGTGTTTTTCTTTCATGCCTTGTTATTCTCCGATTTATAGCTAATAAACTTGCCGTTTTATGGTTGTGGGCGGTTGTATTGTCATTATATTTTTCTCTCCTTATCAAATACTTGAATGAATTCTTTTATCAGCATATCCTGAGTGATTACTGATAGCGTTTTATATGACATTTTACAAGCGCAGCATTTACACAAACAGATATACTCATTCATTTAATTGTGAATCTAATGCAACCTATAGCCAAGCTCCACCGTTTTCCATGTTATCTTTTATGTAACTTTATTAGAGATAAAAAAATTGACAAGTGCATTAAACAAAGACCAAGAGTTCATGCTTCACTTAATTACTAATTTTGATAAGCAGCTGTACAAGTAAATTGAAAAGCAAACAAATGTTAATAAAAAATGAAATGGAAAGTAGTAAATTGATATCTGGAAAGTTTTAGAAAATATAATGATCAGAA
This sequence comes from Coecobrya sp. COE2, assembly GCA_027743765.1. Classification (NCBI taxonomy): domain Eukaryota; kingdom Metazoa; phylum Arthropoda; class Collembola; order Entomobryomorpha; family Entomobryidae; genus Coecobrya; species Coecobrya sp. COE2. The sequence continues at coordinate 23,600 of JAHZMV010005612.1, forward strand.
AAAATAATCCAACAATTCATAGTTAAACCTTTTTAACCTTGATGAAAAAAAATGATGCGCTGTCATTTATAAAACCAACCAACCAACCTATTCTTTATGAAATTTCAAACAACTTCTGAGCTTTATTTTTGTTTTAATGTTCTATTCGCTCATTGTTGAATACTTTTTTTTGTAATTATCCAAACTGAGATTAGTAAAATATTTGAACGTAACTGATTATATGAAAGGGAAATTTCTACTACGGAAATTCGAATCAAACGTTGTAACGTTCTCCAATGTGGAATTGGGTCTGGGTTCCATTCCAGGTCACGACTTTGACCCACGGACGCGGATCTTTACCGAGGATGAGCTCAAACCGCAGCCCATGATCAAGAAGTCAAAGAAGCAGGTGAGCACTGTGAGCAGACGAATACTTATTTTACGCATTTTAATCTTTTTTATTTTCCCATTTTGATTAGTTCGCTAAGCTTTTTGGTTTTTATTTTGTTGTGTCATCGCTTAATTTTCTCAAATCAGAGATCGATCGGATTCAAAAGGAAAATATGATGCTCAAGGAGCAAATCAGTGGATGTCGACATGATCACTAGAGAGAAAAAATTTTATCCAAAGCTATAACAAATTTCACTCAACAACAACAAAATTATCTAAAAAAAAATTATCATCATCTTCTGGTCACCAGTCACGCCAGCACCATCATCATTCACTATGAAAATATTTTTTATGCATCAAGTCATGTCAATCTAAACAATGATGTGTCTCAGCACTTACAAAAAAAATGTCTCCTTTTCTTACAAAAAAAAGAGAATGTCCCATTTTTTTCCTTAATTGTTTTTCTTGTTGTTATTATTCATCGACATATTATTACTACTACTATATATTATTATTATTATTATTCATATTTTAATTACTATCATTATTTGTTCAAATGTTAGGAGAAATATGGTTGATGACAGAGAGGGAGAGAATGAGAAGGAAACCTACTTACAGTTTACTTTAAATATATATTCTACTCTATTTACAATATTCTTTTATCCATATATTTTTCCGTTCCAGTTTTTTGCTACGGATATCATCACACTTTTAACAAAACATAGTTACTAAAACATTTATGTATGAAGAGTAACACTGTCCACCAGAACCAGTCCATTAAATCATGAGCCAAAAACAATGAAGAGTACTAGAATTATAAATAACTACTATCATACATAATACTACTAAAAATGTATATTATTGTCTAATAATTAATGTCTAATCATGCATATACTAAAACAAGGGTAGTGTGTGTGTAATTATGTGTTTAGTTGGTATTGTCAAAATATATAACGAGAGAACTTATTGTAACATTTAGTAAAAAAACCGTTAATGGGAATTTAACTGTAAATCAAGTAACCTCAATGTACGTACATGCTCTGTGAACAAAGAAAAATCGTTATGTGTAGTAGCATTTAAGAAGTCACCAAATAACAAAAAAAAAGATAACTAGAGAATGAAATGCGAAAGGTTAAAAGTAAAAGTAGTTTGGGACAGAAAGCAAGGTAAAACAGGATAGAAGTTGTTAGCATTATTATTATTAGAGTATTATTACTATCAGTGTGACTATTTTTTTCTTATTATTTTAATGACAGTTTTTTTTCAGACTATATTTTTTATCCTACCAAAAAATAATCGTAATATTTTTAATTACTGTTACAAGGAGCGCATGATATTGAAAAAAGTACACTGAATCGATCATTATGAGAGAAATCAAATTAAAAATTTTCCAGATGGTAAAATACGTGTGTATAGTTAAAATGCGAAGCAGAAAGAGAGGAAAAAATATATACCTATATATATAATTACTACTACAATTACTGTAAATTATACTATAAATTATCTGATATATACTACGCGCATATTGTTGTATGCGCTGGAGAGAAGTTTATGAATGCGAGAGGATGACGTATGAAGGGGAAAATATTATTGTTTTTTACTAACTTCACGAGAAATAAACAAGTCTATATAATTATGTTTAGCAATTAACACAAAAATAGATATAGGTAGATAGCAACTTATATGAATTTGAAAGAGCTAAATGGAGAATGTAGTTTTCCTATAAACAAAATTGACTCAAGATATTAACACAATTGACTACTACACAATTATTTGGCGTGGTCACACCACATACGTTACGTATATAGTAAGACGGGATAAATAAAAATTGTAAATGAGACATGAGAAACGAAACAAAGAAAAGAAACGAACATTAAAAAAAAATATTATTATTATTATTACAAAAATATTTACAACCTGGACAGTTGCGAACTTATATGTGTGCGTTTGTGTAGCTAGTGAACTTATAAAACTGAGCGATTGAGCGTCTATTAAGTGAGCATAATAATCGGAAAATGTTACTATTTTAGACGGTATTAAGTAAGGAACTTGATTGACATATAACAAGAGTTTGTTGTTTATCATAAATGATAATTAGCCAATTTACACCAAAAAAAAAGGAGAAAGGTGAAGAAGCATTAACCATTTTTTTGTGTGGAGAGTTTTGGAATTAAAACGAATGGGTTTGCTAAGAAATAATATGTGAGTTTCAGATAACATCATCAATATTTTAAACCGTATAAAAGCATCATTATCAGCAGGGTATCATCCTTTTAAACTAAATCAATAACATATTATAACAAATTTATTTGTGTAAAGTCTCTATATATTGTACAACATTCAATATTTATGTATCTTACAAAATATTCTATACTATCACACGTTATCACATTAAATATTGTCAAGATTATTATATGTCGTGTGTATTACAGATTTTTTTTTAGTATCCGGTTAAAAATGTGCGATGAATTGTATAAGAGAAAAAAATTATTAAATTCACAGCGTACTTTTTACGATAAGAAACTTTCTATGTAATTCTTACTACTATCATCATATTGTGCTTATTATGAAGACGATAAAAAAAGATAATGAATCAGTACGCAATTAGCTGATCATTTTACAACAAATTAGCTGAGAGCACATACACACACTGAGGAGTTATGGAAACAATGCTCTAGCCAAAAAATATAAAACATATAAACCTGTGTGACAAAAAAGTATCTTATAATAAAATGTATGTATATGTTACATTATAATTAATACTTTAAATATAGAACAATATTTAAACAAATGCGATACATTGGAAAACGGAGTACCTATCAAGACCACACACCACCACCTACCTTCAGTAGAATGAATGAATGGTATAAAAATAAATTATATATAAATAAATTATAATAATAATAATGAAAATTTTACAACGTCACGCCACAACGCATGCATAAAAAGATGCAGTTTAAATTGAATATTAGGTAAAAATCTTGTAACAAACTAGAAAAAGCAGTTTCAGTTTCAGTAGATGAAAAGGAAAACAACAGGAATATTCATATCATTATTATTATTATCATTATTCATCGAATTCACCCATCTTTAACTCCTTTTTGTGGTCGTCATCAATTAGCCAACAGCACAAAGCAACTTAAAAAACTAACCATACTAATACAACTAATACAACATTTTTAACTCTATATATTCGGCGGAAAATCTTTTTTTTATTTTGCAACTCTTTTCTTAAACACCAAGTTAACGAAATCAATGTAATTATCAGCTCAGCAGTGGTAGTTGGACCCTTCTGTAAACCTATATAAAAAATGTTCCTATCATGTCGTCGTGTTTGTAGGTGGTAGGGCTTATAATAAATTGTAAGGGACAAAAAAAAACTATAAAAAACTGGAGCACTGTAAAGGTACCAAAAGTAAGTATATAAAAAATATTATATACTAAAAATATTCTCTACGAATCAAATTTTTCCAATAATATTCAAATAATTTCTAAGCTTACTACTTCTCTAAAAAACAAGAAAAATCATTTACAATATGTGCTAATTATCTTTAAAAAACTTAATATGCGAAACCATGAAACATGTACCATTTCCTGAAAACTATAACAATTCCATTTATTTCAAACGATTTACCTGGAACGACAAAAAACAAACTAAATACTATGGATTAAATGAAAAACCCTGAAACATTTAGAATAATTAATTGTGTGTGAAGATGATAATATATGTATACATATAATTATTGCAGTCAGTCGTCGTCTTAGGTTAAATAAAAAATGTCTTAATTAAGTGATTAGTTTTTTGTCGGCTCTGTGTGTCTATGTCTATTTTGTTTAACTGATTGTGATAACATATTGTATATTATTGTATATGTAAAAAAGTAAATCAGAATTTATAATTACATTTTACCGTTTAATAAATCAGTAAATGGGTCACTTGTATGTACAAGATTTTTGTGTAGTTTGTTGTTCGGTTTTACCTTTTAATTGACGTAAAAAAATTAATATATTTAAAAAAATACCGTGAAAGCTCAGTTAGTCAATCAGTCCGGCTCAAACTTACCGAAATATATTAAAAACGATGATTCCTTCCTCGACAAAAAATATAAACGAAATAGAAACTAAAAAAATTGACAATTTGATCAGAAACGATTGGTGCTGCTAAAAAATACTTTAAAACAGAGAAAGAAATAATACAAGAGTTTATTATATATTTTTGTGTAGAGTTTGTTAGGTGAAAGAAAAAAAAATATATAAACTGTAACAATTTTTCAAGTAAATATTTTTTAGTTGATAACACATATAATTATCAGTATCAGCATATAATATTTTGCATGATATGCAAATTTTTGTACCTTATCGATAAACCCTTTCCTATATACTCCAGAGAGAAAGATAATTGTTTCCCCTTTTTAGTGGAAGTTGGAAATTTTAGGGGAAAGAGAATATAGCATCGCAAAAAGCACCGATGGGCCAATAATATTGAGCATTATGTGTAAAAAAATAACTTTTTTTAAATATCCGAAATCGATGTTTCTTGAGTCATTAATTGTAATAAGGGATCAATGAGAGTGGTGTATGTTTAAAAAATTTCCGTTGTTTAGGAAAGTGCGCAGTTATAACATTATATATATCCGTGTTATCATTATGACTATATGGTGTAGTGTGTAAGAATTTATGTTGAAATTGGAAACTATATATGAATGAGCTCTTGAATAAATACAATGCTTAATACTTAAATCATTACCAAATTATTATGCAAAAAAATTATTTATCGGTTGAAAGGAAATAGCAGGGTTCCCTTGTACCAAAAACTGGAAACTTTAGACTAGACTGTGAAATTTCAGAATATTATTATTACAATAGTTAACTAGAGAGCTATATAAATATACTCTACTGACATGCGGAAGGAGGAGGTGTGACATGAGGACATCCACGACGGGTGTGTGTTTGTGAGCTATCTTTTTTTAAATAGGATATATAAATTGTCTAATTCCTAAATGTACATACATATCTCCACACGAAGGACGGATATATTAAATTTTTAAACGGTAAATGTTTTAGATGGAAAAGATTTTTAATTGGGGTTGGAAACAGGAGAATGATGTTGATGATTTAAATGTAAAGATTAAATTGTAAAGCGTATGGTTGTGATTCCTGTCAGCATTAAGAATGCATTTAAAATGTATACACTTTTTCTCTCAATTTACAAGAATAAATGTAATTATTGTCTTGAACTTGTAGGACAATTGTATGCCTGGGGTAATTGTAGATGTCCATAAAAGCAGCAAATTGTAGTAGCATATTTAATGCGTGGGGGGATGTCAAGGCTGAACATTTAAGTAGAGTAGTTGAAACTAGAGTATTTAGTTTGTAGAGAAATATATTATGTACGTATCTAGAAATATGTACTGTGGAATAGTTTAATAGCCGGGCTACAAACAGAAGAAAAATGTATGATTTTTATGTTAAATATTATTACTACCCAGTTATATTTTTAAAAATATCCTTTCTAGTTTCTGTACCGGAGAAGTAAAGTTTTTACAGACTTTACATTCAAATTTCAACGTAGCGTCCATTTTACTCATTTAGATGTGATGATGAAGATGTAATTAAAATTATACAGAGAAAAGGTGCACACTCATTCATCATAATTATATTAAACTATGTAAAAATATAGATTTACAGATCATTTATTTGGGGTTAAGTGATACAATATCGAATGAAAGAATGACTACAAGAGTGAACTTGGTACCTCAACTTTACAATTTAACCATAGTTAAAACTAAGATGTCAGGATAACAATTTATTGAAATAACAGCGACTCACTTTCTCAAGCGAAAATATTAAAGGTAGATTCAAGATAGATTTCAATGATAACATGGCTTGTTTATTCTTTTAACACGATGAAAAAATCAGTACCATCCCAAGAATAGGACAAAGTGCATAAATCTTAATTAGAATATAGTAACCACTTTGGAAAGCAGAAATGAATTAGAATTGACTAACTATACATTCTAAATGCTTTTATCGTAATTAACTTCAAAACAGCAATTGTCGACTATACACACAAGTTGGTGAAAGTGTTAAGAAATCAAAGAAATATTACTTTATCGGTAAGTAATTTGGTTTGCGTGAACTTTTGTTGTGATGCTAAAGCTTAGGCCAGTACAATTGAGAAATTGCTGTACTTAATTTGATGAGTTTTACTGTAATATTTAGAATTATTGTTTAGTGGATATATAAATAGTAGATAATTGATCAATGTCAAATTACACTATTTTAGTTTTACTAATATACTGACATGGAAACTATATATAGTTATAAAGTTGTAGAAAATTAGATAATACATAGAAGATGCATAACAGTTTATTTTTCTGAAATATAATTCTTTTGCTGTTGATGTGATTGCTATGCTGAACTCATTCATACTCACTGAAAGAAAAAATTAATACTATTTTTACTAATACTATTTTTAATAGTAATATTTTATATAACATTTTAGTCTTTTCTCTTTCAGTTACTTGAGTATTGTTTCTATTTCTTGGTTATACAAGTGTTTTACAGAAAACTAGACAATTCTAGACTAATCTTCAAATCTGAATTTATCCGAATCCTTTAACAAACATTAAAACAATTTGTTCCTTTAATTATTCAAATATTTTACACTTTACTCTGTATTTTAATTTTTAAAGTTTTGTGTTCCTTCTATACATCTTGATTTTCCATACATTAAAACCACGATGTTGACTTTGTACTAAAAAGAACTCTATTATTTCATAAATAATTAACCCTTCCTTGAAATATATTTTCAACATTAGTCCTTTATCCAAAATTAGCTCCCTAATTAAACTAAACTAAATATCAGTCTAGCTATCAGTGAAGTTATGGTAAGATATATTTATTTTGTATAGAATATGAAATAATTTGTGTATCTCTTTATATGATAAATTAATCATCTTTTCAACAAAAATACAACTGAACTTTTCTATTATAAAAGTGTAGACAAAAACGTAAACACTTGTAACAATCAGTTGTCTTTTTTAAACTTAAAGTTAAAGTGGTTTTCTTTTCTACCCATTTTCAACAATTATGAGTACTACTATCAAAAACAATTAACAACGACATGATATACATTATTACAATGTTCTTGCGAAGAAAAGAACCCTCAAGCGTTAAAAGAGTCAGCAATTACAATTTACAACGTTAGTCGTCAACGTCATTGTTCGTGTACTCTATATCTCGTGTAGCTTATTAAGGTCGCTATTTATCGATGTTAAATATGATCAATGTCAACCTACCTATAATTCCAATTTGTGAATGTAACTGTCTTATTCTAAGAATTATGTAAAACATTAAAATTACTTTGTAAAATTTTGTCAATTCTATATATGTACATACTATTTGCATAGGTGTGTAGAGATGAATCCACTCTTCTTGTTGCTGTGTATACAAGTCAACATTTATTAGAGAATAAAAAATTTAAAAATCTACTTTACCTTAAAAATCTATATTTTTTGCTTGATACATATTGTCACATGCTGATTTCACATCATACAATTGACATGGATGTTATAACAATGAAGGACTAATTTTAATTTGATGATTCATGATCACTGCCAACGTCTTCAACGTCCAAGGATCTGCGTTCTAGTGATCCAGTGGATCCAGACTGTCCTCTTTGACTGAAGGTCAATGAAGAGGAAGATAAAGAAAACTAGAAAGGAAAATAAAATAAATGAAAGTACACATTCCAGAACATGCATAGTAAATTATTATTTCTGTTGTTGCTTAATTGCTTACATTGTCATCACTATCACTATCGCTTAAATTCATTGCATCAACTTGCCCATTTAACTCTTCCTCGAACACTTGTTGCGCTGACACTTCAGCAACAAATCTATCAGGAACCCTGAAATGTAAAATGAAGTGCATTTTCAACATGATCATTCATAAACGGTTTTTGGTTTGACAAGATATCAACAAAGAAACCAGGAAATCTTACAAAAAGCTTATTGGAATGGTTGTTGCCAATCCGACCAAAGACTTGTTTAGCTCCATGAATGCGTCCACTTTTGGTTTCAACTCAGACCACTTGCGCATGTTGTACCTTATCTGATTTTCTGAACTGCAAATCTATATAAATTATAATATTTATTCCAAAAACATATTAATATACAGGTATAAATAGTACGCATTCATAAAATGTGGGGTCTTATTTACCTCATCGAAAAAGTATTCCATCAACTTGATTTGACCATTCAGCATTTCATTTTCACTCTTAAAAATTTCCAGTTTTTTTGCTACTCCACGTTCAAATCTATATAAATATATTATAATTGGTAAATTTATTTTTCCAAAGTTATGCAGGATAATATACTAAAACCACTTTAATAAAGCAAAAGTAACAAACGATTTAAATGAAAACTTACTCAATCCATTCAGCGTCTTCCGGATTTTCTTCTATTTCAGCAGACAAGTCACCCTGTAAATTGGTGAACAAACGAATTTGCTCGTCTCTTTCTTTGACAAGAATCTCCATAAAAAGTTTCTGGATTTGTACAATTGACTTGTAGTCTTTCAAATCGACCAGTAAATGGTTAACGACTTCATCAAGTCGTTGGAAAGAGTGTCCACTGTGGGACTTGCCCCACAAAGCGCATTTGTAGCAAATACTTTTTGCGCATTCAACACAGTAGACTGTCATTTTCTCGAGCTCATGACTGTCACAAAACTCAGCAACCGACGGATCAGTGGTCCAGGAAGGGTCACTGATGGCGGCGAGTGGGTCCACCGTTTCTACCTTTTCAAAGATTTTGCACACATCTTCAATCCATTTGCAATCTACTAATTGGGTCAGCCTCAATTTAACTCGGCAATGTGGACAAGCGGATTTCTTCTCCAGGCATTTGGAAATGCAGGTGGTGCAAAAGAGTTTGGAACATTGCATGCACATTTTTGTCGGATAATTAGAAGAATCCGTGCACACCATGCACATGAGTAGATTCCGGACATCCTATACTCACAAAAAATGGAAAAAAAAATTACAGTCATATTTAAGTATCTTTAAACAATGAGATCATGTTTAAACTGGTAGTAGAGCAAATGTTTATTTGAACATCTTACCTCTTTAAACTGGGCCGGTAACTTGGAGATGGAAGTCATCTTTGAATGGAAACACGTTTAATTTACAAGTTACAGCCGTCGGTTATGTATATAGGATATCTCAATTTTAAAGTACTTCACAAGTCAAGTCTAATTAACTTATAATCGATTAATTCTCTCAAATCATATTATACAAAGTCAATAGTAAATCTTCTTGGTAAAAAATGCATGCATTGTCAATTAGATTCTGACTTTAATTTAGCTCTGTAAACAAGATTGTTCTACAAACGAGATTATTTTTTTACTGAGGATAATTCTTTCTGGACACCAAAACCTGAAGCTAGAGATATCTTCAAACCTGTTGATTTTATACCATTCACTACTATTACCCTTTAACAAACAATTGTAATGAAGGTGAAAGCTTTATAGGTAAAAACAAGGCATGGACAAAATTTGACCAATTCTTTGCAAAAACTGTAACCTGTTAAAAATATAAAATTGACAAACAAAATTAGATTATTAAAAAATAAATGTCCGGTAACATAAGAGAATCTTCGAGATGTGAGCGTCTTCAAGTTAATTATGGTTCCTGCAATCTTTTTCTGTGCACAGGTTTTCTACATATCAATTTACACCTTACATTCGGAATTAATATAACTGACTGTGTTATAAATAATCATTCATTCATTAAGTCACAACAAGTCAAGTCATCCAAGTCAGCATTTACAGACAATGTCATTAACTAACTAACTAGCATGCTATATCAGAATTCAGGGTGACAATATCAGGTTTCTATATACTTTTATCAGCTTTAGAACGGCTACAATTATAGACTGTAATTTTTCATTTAGTCATCTAACTGTCATTTGAAGGTTAAATTAATCAATACGTTTACCTTTACACATAAAAAGTTTAAACACAATCTAAAAGAATGCCGGTAGATGTACAGAATAATTTCCTAAACCTAAATAATGGTTTAAGTTGCTACCTACTTGGTATCTAGCGTCATTATCGGCTATCCATATCCATCTGATATTACTTCCTTTCATTAAAAATTAACCCATCATTTGTCCAACGTTAAGAAGCATAAATAATTAGTTATTTATCTGTACTGTTTTCATCTTCCGCATCAAACTTGCATGATACGGAAACGAGGAAATTCAACCGTCTAAAGTTCTAAGTATCCAAAAAAAAGTTAAAAAATAGTCCAACTTTTGTCAGTAATAGCTCGCAAGTTAAAGTTCATTAATCTATCTACGTAAATTGTTATCCATATACAGCTTTTCTACTATTTATTTTTAAACTATGTTTTAAACGAACATTCATGTTTACATTAAAGCCAACCTATTTATTCTCGTCAATTTGCATCACTGCTTTAATTGATTATCTATTAAACATTACCAACATTAATGGCAGACAACTCAGGTAGCAAGCATAAACATCTAAGAAATGGAACAGCAATTAATAAAAACACTTGTATTTTGTGTTACCATTACTTTACAACAGGTAATTGGGGCAATGCAGGGAAGTAGTTAATTGGTGCTAGATGGAGCCTCTAGCTGCTGTACAGGCACGCGCTGGAACAAAGACGAGGGCTTTGGAATGCGATTTTGTCGGGTGTCTGGAGAAAGTTGACCCTTTTTTAAATGTGATCAAATGAAGATGTGCACTTAATCAGATCACAAAATAATTAAACTAATCATGTATCAATGTAAGTTGATATGAGCAGAGGAAATGATTGCAATGTAAGGTTTATATATAAATGGTTTTTGTGTATTTTTTTCATTTATTCCATTTTCAAGTTATAGTTTAGGCCCATAATTTGAAAACTTGTAATTTTTATTTAAATACTCACAGTCACAGAGTCACAGTGTAGTAGCTATATCAGAACAGTCGAATATCATTAATACCTAGTTGTATAATAATAATAATAGTAATTTTCAAAACGCTAAATATGATTTGGTTTTGATATTTATACAGAGTGCTATACTGGTTAAAAGAATAGGAATAAATAGGTTTTTTATGCTATAAAGAAAATATAATAATAATAATAATGATAGTAAGTAAATAATATTATATTGCCGAACTTTACGTACAACATATTATATCATGTGCATGACGTAGCAATAATTGAGATAAATACGGTCAACGTTACGTGTTCATTTTTTAAATAAATAACTGCAATAACTATAACTAATATGTTATCAATGTATTTGGTGATGATGTTGAGGATTTAAAGGATTGAGGGTACAAAGTAGTGTTTCTATTATCAAGAAGGCAAGACGATCTCGTCCAAACGACACAGATAGACAGTAGACAAAAAAGATAACATTATTTTCTTCAAAAAAAATTAAACTGCATCCGGATGTTGCTATGTCTTCACATGTGTTCGAGAATCGTGTAGGTGGTGAGAGCTCTGTGTTTACTCCTTACAATTAGGTTGTAGTGGATTGTATGGAGTAGAGTTCCCTCTTCTTAGCCCTTCTTATTCCCCAATCGACCCCATTCGATTTTTGACAAAGTTGAGCACCTTCAATATGCATTCCAGTCTCTTTTGCAGGCTGCACATGCTGAGTATGGAAAGCTGAGCTTTAGAGTCCAATGGGAGAATGGCGAGAAGCCACCATGTCCATGAAGGACCATCAGAAGATCCAATCCAGTCCTGCTCTGGAGCAGGCATTTGTCCAAAATGTGAATGGATGCGTTGTCGTCGAACCTGGCCAATAGACTGGAGCCAGCCTGTGGCTTCTTGAAACACTTTGTCATGAAGGTCATTAACAGCTACAGAAAAAAAGAGAAAGTGAGGATTAGATTAATATTTCAAAAGGGTATGCATGTTTTAAATTGCTTATTAAAATAATAATTTTAGAAACCTACCAGCAACTTCGTTTTCAAGAACAGGCTTGTCATGTAACAACTCAATTCTTGCAGCGTTGTAACCATCCACAACATTTTTGCGTAGCACCTTAAAACGCCTACAGCCTACGGTATCCACTACGCTCCGCCCATCAGCAAAGTACTGAATATTACGAATTTCCAGTAAGGTTCCGATTTCCCCGTAGTTATGTTCTCCTTCAGCCAAATAGCAGCACATACCAAACCGATTGCTTCCATTCTCCATGCACCTTCGAATCATGAGCCTGTAGCGAGGCTCAAAAACGTGCAAAGGGCAAGGGATTGTTGGGAATGCCATTGTGCACACAAAAATGGGAATGTCAACGTCAAGATCTTTGCCCCCAGCATGAGCCACTGAGTTGAGCTCTTCCAAATGCTGATTCAGTCGTTCTTCATACTCCTTCGGAAGGAAGGTTTTCATGGAGATGTCCAAAAAGTCGGTAACGGCATGCTCCCTGCAAGCAAGATAACTGAGGAGGCCTGTCTTGCACAAGGGACAGGCTGGATTGTGGTCCATGCACCGATCCAAGCAACTTCTGCAAAACGTATGACCACATTCCGTAGACACCGGCTGAAAGAGGAGACGATAGCAGAGTGAGCACTCCAAGTCGTTGCACGACACCTCTTGAGGGGGTTCCACGCGAGGTGTCCCCAGACTATCATCACCTCTCAGTCTATTTTCAAAAGTTTTGAGATCCTGACGAGCCCGGCTAAATAAACGACTCATGCGCAGACTCAGTTGTTCCACCATTGTTGGTGGGGATGAACTTCGCTGAACAGCGAGTTCACGATGCTGACGATGATGTTTGTTGGATTTCCAAATGTGTTGTTGTTGGGCCTGTATCACTTGATCACTCTCGTCTCCGCTTGAATTGCACTCGGAGGAATCAGTCCAGTCTTGACGATCCAAGGCGACAACACCACCACGTTTTCTTGCACCGGGGTAAGGGGTATACTGAATGTTATCATGCTCTGGGCTCACATTGTGTCTTTTGAGGGTAGATCCAACAGCAGTGCTAGCAGACTGAAGGAAGATTTTCTGGAGGATTTTTATCATTTCATTGATTACTTGGGTTCGGGCAGGATCCTCTGGGGGAGCAGTTGGGGACGGGGAGGATTGTTTAGAAGAACCAAGCTTCATCAGGTACATACATACTGTCAGGGAGAGAAATGCTTCCTCATACCTTCCCAAATTAATCATTGCAGCAGATTTACGGAAATAGCCTTTAGGCCAAATTGGACAGCATTTGATTGCTGCTTCGGCATCTTGTAAGGCTTCTTCATTTTTTCCAGCGGTGAGTAAACAGTTTGATCTGTTTCCCAAGGAAAGATGGTCATCTGGAACTGAAGAATAAAAAAATAAAAAAAAATTAAAATAACATAAAAATTTCAACTTGCTTTATGCATACATACATACATACACACTAATTTTAATCAAATAAAATCACATAAAATTTCTCTTTTCTCTTACCGAGAGCCAACGCTTGAGTGTATTTTACAAGAGCCTTATCCACCTGCTTTCCCTCAAACATTTTGTTCCCTTCATTCCTCAGTCTTGTGGCTGTCACTTGATCGGGCCACCACTTTTCCACCAGTCCTCCCAACAACACATTTGTTTTGCACTGAGCCGCCTCCGCACTTGTAAGAAAATGATTACAACGGCGACACGAGTGTCCAGCAACCTCTTTCTGCAAACACTTTTTACAGTACGAGTGTCCACACTGAATAGTAACAGGTTCAATAAGAATTCCATAGCACACTGGGCACAACAAGCAGACGCCCACGTTACTACTAGTTTCACTTCCAAATGTGCTACTCACACTGCTACTGTTTTTACTAGCACCTCCAACAATATTTCCACCCCCTGGGGTAACCACCACTGTTGACGATGGAGGTGACGGACAAGTAGATGATAATGACGCTGCAACTGATGATGAGCTACCGCTGCAAGTGACATTGCTACTCCCACACGATGCCATCGCATCGCCCTCCGAACACGGTATTATTGGGGTAGGGGTTGCCACTGATGTAATACAAGTTGTTGTTGTTGTAGTAGTCGCTGAAGGCGGCGTTACAGTTTCAGACGTCAGCGAGCTACTTGCCGAAGATGATCGATTCACATGCTCAAATACAGGACACAAGAATACTTCCACCAAGTTGCGAAACTGTTCAGAGCGTTGAGTACCTCCATACTCCAGGTAGCAATAAAGGAGCATCTCAATCAGCTCTCTGAACTGCAACGAACTTCCCGAATTTGACGGGGTTGACATAGTCGACAATGTCGACGTTGTTACATTTTGTGTTGTCGCCACCACAGAGTTATCACCACCACCACAAATTCCTCCAACACCACTATTGTCACTATTCATTGTTTGTCCACCACTTAACACGGTTGATCCTGAAGTACTGGGTAGAATCCAATCCTTGCTTCCTCTCATTACCATCATCCCTCCAAGTTCCCCTCCACCGGTATTCCGCTCTTGATCACTCATCATTCCCAATAAAAAATGTTCCACAGAAAAAAAAATATTTTCAAGGACTCCAAAACGCAATGTTGCTCACACCAGGCATGCGGCTGCCACACTTGTTCACTGCTTCTCTCCTACACAGGGAAAATGCCAGCACATAAAAAAACAATGAGTTTAGTATGAGCTCTCTATTTTTACTTTTCCACACACATTCACACCAAAATCAATACTATCTACGTAAATAGGTAAAGATAACACTATAAATAAATTCTTTCCCTTGTTTTTCTCCTTCTCCGCAGTTGTATCAGCAAGCAAAGCGGGTAAGAAATATTTTTGTTTAATTTATTATTATTGTGGTCAGTCTGTCAACATATTATGAAGAGGAAAGTAGCAGAGAGAAAGGACTAAAAGTTAGAGAGAGAGAAAGAAACACGAGACTAGATCGAAAGAGAGAGAAAATGTACAAATGTGCTTATGTGAGTGTTTCTTCTTGGTTATTTCTCTGCCAACCTTTCACCATCACCTCTCCATTCCAACTAAGTTGTCGGAACTAGGATAGCCTCTTATTTAAGTGTATTATCGTCAGCACACCACCACCAGCGCTACACATAGTTGATAGAGAAGCGCTGTGCTGCTAAAAAATGGAAAGACCTTGCCTTCATGTCTGTTGCGCACCACTTTTTCTCTGTAAGCCAGGCTTCTGCCATGAACACCATCATCGTCGTCATAAGAGGCACACACACACACTCGTCGTATAATGTAAGCTCACAGGAAGCTAAAGCGAAAGAGCCATAAGTATGACATGCTGTTATATATTATGTTGTTATGGCACACGTTTCTTTATATAACTGCCTTGTTTCGCTTCAAGGAGCTACCACCACTCACCAGTACACAACTACATAAAAGCAGCAGCGTTTCCATTTCCATGTAAGTTAAACTTGGAACTTGGAATAAGTATTTATTTTATAATAGGTTATGTTATATCTATAACGGCAAATGGCGTATTACGTATTTTGCAAATGTTATAGTGACGATGAGGAGTAGAGAGAAGTGGGCATGTACATTTTATATGTAACACACAGGCATGTAGGTATATAATATGCTTGTCGGATATTCATAACCAAGCCATATATCACTCTTTCTATATAACCTTTTTCCTTTTTTCCCTTCGTTTTTTTTCATTTATTATTCCTAAAGGGGGAAAATGTGTAAGCGAGCGACCAGCATATTATTTGATAGTAGTAGAATGTGTAGTAGTAGTAGTAATAGCAGCAGCAGCAGGGGCGCTATCCAGAGAGACATGTAATCATAGGACTTATAAAATACTAGAGCCACCACCACCACCACTCGTACTGCGTATTTAACTGGCTCCGAAAAACCAACAACTTTGTTTCAGTTGGGAAAAATTGCTTTTCCTTGTGTATGCTTTCTGGTTGTATAACATGTTTTTTGGATAATGAGAGGAAAGAGAGAAGGTTACACAAGAGTGTCAAGCACGAGCTCTGAGGCGATCAATGGAAGTAAAATATGTAATGCAAAACAAGAGATAGAGAGAGTGTGCAAAAAAACGTGAGCTACTCAGCCACTGCTCCTATTAATATCTCTTCTTCTGCTGCACAGCATTTTTTCTGTCATCTAATACGAGTCCTGTCCTTCTTGCTATTGATACGCCTCTCAATCTTTTTAATTTCGGGAAAACGTGCATAAATAATCTTGTTTTTTTAAATGACAAGCCAACTTGAAATGATGAATCAAATTTCGTTATGTATACAGCAATATCATGTAATGGTAATTCAATGCATTCCAAAATTCCGTGAATGATTGATTACACACTTGATTTTATGGAATACGTGAAAAGGGCAGAGGAAGATAAGAGATTATGATAAACACCACGCGCAGTAATTGTTTTTATTGGCATCATCAAATATGTAACTGTAGAAGTAGTAGTAGGATGAAGTACTAGGTTAACCAACCAGCAAACCAACAAAGTTTCAGGATAAACA
The DNA here is from genome assembly GCA_027743765.1 of Coecobrya sp. COE2. Lineage (NCBI taxonomy): Eukaryota > Metazoa > Arthropoda > Collembola > Entomobryomorpha > Entomobryidae > Coecobrya > Coecobrya sp. COE2. The sequence goes on from JAHZMV010005612.1 coordinate 40,440, forward strand.
AATTACAAAATTTGTACGAGTCAAGTGCATAGGCGCATGTTCCTACTAGCAGCAGTGTGAAAATCGAAAATATAAAATCAGGAGAGAAGCAGAAAGAGAGAGAGAGACGGGAAATTCCCTGGGGAGTTGACGAGGAAGAAAGAGCGTAGTCCTATAAGCGTAATTATTATTACTTTTATGTTGTTGTTATGTAACAGCGGTAATGATGATGATTATTAATAGTTTCTGGAATTGGCCAGCAGAAATGTGACTGCGAGCACGTTACACAAGAATTACGGTTAGGTAAGCACCAGTATTGAACTGGTATATTATGGTGATGGATGATAATAAAAAGGATGAAGAGTTTTAAGTTAGAGTACAGGTATACTCAAGTTATAGGTAGAATGGTATATATTAAGTAGGAGGTTGTATTTTTGAATTGCTACATGACATAAAGAAATTAATTGTCTTTTTTTTCAATTTTCCACACAAAAATGATACCTCGTAAATTGTGGGTTTGTCCAAATATTACAAGTACCTAATTGGACGAGTTACGAAAGGATCTGGGTTGACGATGACGGTGATGATTGTATAAGAATGTGTTCCGTAACAGACAAATTGTTGATCGTCATAGTTTACATTCAATCGTTTTATAAGAGTTTACATGAGCTATTTACAATAGTTATTGCCAACTTGTCTACTCATGGCTTGTTTATGCAGATTTGACGATGAACTGTCTGGCATTATTGGAATAATGATTATATGGAAGTTGGAAGGACGTTATGTAGTCATGTTGACTTTGCCCCAAAAAATACTTGTTAGTTGTTATTCGTTATGCAGACATGTTTTTAAGCGCAAAATATTGACAACGTAAAATTTTCCAGGTGATAATGATATGGAAAAACATAGATAATAAGATGGAATCTTTGCGCTGTAAAAGGAAGGGTTGTATTATAATAATATGAGGTTTTAAACAAAATTATGCCCGTATAACTTTCCTATTTACTTTTCTTAACATCAGTTTGAAATTAAAATAATAATTGCTATTCCACGCTAACAACTAATTTCCTTTACGTAAACGGTTATATGATTCTAGGGAAGTACAGAGTACATTGGCACAGAGTGACATCACGACACATCCTCTTTTATCGATTTCACTATTTATTATTTTACTTTCCTATATGCATTAATCTTTGAGCTGAGTGAGCACGCCAGTAAAAAAAATTAATTACAGTTATTGCCTCTGTACATTGTACGTTGTCATGTTAGATAAGCAAAGTTCATCATCATGTTATTCATCCTTCAACATCCATCACATAATCGCATTAAATATTCAGATGTACGAAAAGCGTTTTACTTAAGCCATTCCACCAGCACTTGCTTTTCAGTCACACAATGTGTTATTTTTTACGACAGTCCATCATCCATCATCCACCATCATATTTTTATCAGCCGAGCAATACGTGACCGCAACTAAACCTTAAAGCACCGTACCACCCAGCAAATGTTATAATACTTGAATTTCATGAATTAACTATGCATGAGCTGTACTAATACAATATAATATTATTATGAATAATATGAATATTGTGAAATAATGTTATGAACGAAAGGATTCGGAACTTTCCTAGTGGACAAGCATTCGTATGAATGAATGGATACAAATTCCACCAACCATTTTTCTCCAACCACATGGACATCAACGAGGAGAATGACTAGAGTATTACCATTACTTACTTTTATATATACACGCCACAATGTTATACAACAAACCTAACCTGGTCAACATTTTTAGCTGCTGGCAAAAAACTATTTGCGATTTTGGCATGACATAACCATATTTTTTTATCTTGCCTTGTCTATTTATTTCTTTTTTTATCACCTTATATTTTTTGATTACCATATTCCAATGTACAACCCACCCTTTTCATTATCCTTTCAAGGTGAAAAAGACATCCCTCCAGAGAGAGAGAGAGAGAGATGCTCTGGAAAAATCTGGAAACAATGTTTTGCACTGTTATTCTGCAATAACTGTAGGAATGGAAGTGGTGGGTGGATGCGGTTATGCCCCATTTCCCTCAATGTTTATTCTTTCTCTCCCTCTCATCTAGCTTTGAACTCCTACATATTTGTTAAGAGTACTAACGAAGACGAAACAGAAGGAAACTGCCCTTGCTTTACTTTTAGCTTATTGACTTACGCTAGGCTGTTAAAACCCTTATTCATTGAGATGCCACGTCTACGGAGAAAGGAGGATGGAGAGAGTGGTTGTCGTTGCACAAGGACTTTCTCCACTCCAACTCCACTACATATTTACTACTCCATCTCATCCCGTTTTATGATTCAGTACGAGACAGGGAAGAAATGAGTAGAGTGAAGTTAGTAAAGTAAATGAGAGAGATACAAAAGCGTCAACAGAAAATATAATGTCGGACACAAGGATATGGAGAAACAGAATTATGGCAGCATAAAAGTGAGCTGTTTAGTAGCAAAGTTATTTTTTGACGCTTATGATGCGCCGCTGCTGTTTCACGTGAACTATCGCGTGACAACTCCCATTTGCTAGAAATTCGGCCCATAACGCTGTTCCCTTTTTCCCTTCCTCTGTCTCTGTTCGGTGCCCTTCAGAGATTTTGCTGTTGCTGCTGCTTTTAGCAAGATTGGAAAAGGATGGAATGGAAAGAAGAAGTACATGAAAGCAGCTTTTTTTTGCGAAAGCATATATATACATTGCCCGGTTGGAACGTAAAAATACAGAGTAAAGCCTCATATAAAATGTACAAGTAATCAATAATCGCAACTCCCTTCAAATCAAACTTGAGCTGCTTTACTCTTGAAAAGTCCATATTGCCCACACACAATCAGGGACATGAATTCGTGTAGCAGGTAGCGGCATGCTCGCTTGTTTGGTTAAATGTCATTATATATGCTCCTTTGATGTCATACATTTGCTGCGGAGGTTTGTCAGTGAATATGACGCACATAACAAGTCTTCACAGTCTAAAGTGAAGAATCTAATATGAACGGCTAACAATAGGCTTGAATCTATGAAAAATTAAGTATCTTTCCACGTGGAAATTACTGTGCCCGAAAATGTCACCTTGTTTACCAAAGTATGGAATTAAACTTTAGACCTTTAAGTAAGCCCAGCCAGAATAGAATGTGAAACACAACATCAGGCACGACGCAAAATGTTATTTTCCCAAAATCTGTAAACAAATTTCCGGGCTAATCAGGAAGAAAAAAGGAGGAAAACATTGTAATCTATTATGTTACATGTCCATTCTACAAGGTCGAGCATCATTAAACTTGTTATTACACTTTGAACTCATCTTACCCCATAAAAAACGACCAATGTCGTTACCATTTAAACCAGCCAATAATGGGCAAACAGACAAGATATTTCATTCGTAATGAATAGTACTTATGTATTGTCGAAAATAATGTATTCAGTGATAAGTAGCAAACTTAATTTACGACGAAGATGTCTTTTTTTCTTGTCACATTACCAGCAATATATTCTTCTTGCTCACGCAGAGGTCTCGTGGTAATGATGATTATATGTGTTTTTTTTTATTTTGCATGTATTATAATAAATAAATAACTAATGCAAAAAATACATAAGATCTCTAAAACCATTACATATCCCTCATTTCCATTCACACAATTTACAACTAGTAGATATTTATCGGTATGCAGCCGTCGTCGTCATCTTTATCAGTGGAAAGGAAAATGTTTATTCCCTTTCTATCAATATTTCCCTTATTTCAGAGGAAAAAAACCATAAAAGTATCGATGTGCTAAATTATGTAAAAATCGTTAAACCCTTTCTGTTGTTTTGTCCGGATGGGAGTCGACACACAAACATAGTCCATGCGACGAATCCGTGACTACTTATGCATTTAAATATTAACTGTACAATAACATCTCTTCTCTCTGATGTATGTCTCTTCTTTCCCTCTCTGTGTGTACATTTGTGTAGGTTATTTACTTTGCCATCACTACTCATTCGTTACATATATGCATGTATATTGTTATTGTTATTATGTCTACTTTTTTATATTTTTTTATACTTTTACGTAACAACCCACCGAAAACCTTACGTAAGCACTGCAAAAAATACCAATTCACATTTTCTTCGGAAAGAAGTGCGCTCTGGCTTCAGTTTACTTTAGTTTGATGGAGAAGAGGAGGAATAATAGAAGTGAACGCGTAACGTGCTTCAGCAAGTAAGTAGTCGTATATGGAGCACAGCAAGGAAGCAATAATGTTGACCTAACGAGAACTATATATTTAATAGTTACACACAATATATATGTTTTACTAACAATGTACACCTATATGACTATAATGTTATGCGGCAAAATGTGTGTGCGAGAAAGAGAGAGCAGTAGTGAAGCCAAGGTATTTCCGCTCTGATCACTCTTTTACGTAACGTTTGCACACGAGACGAGAGTGAAATAAGGGGAAGAAGGAGGAGGAGGAAAAACACGTTTCCTCTAAAAACTCCCTTCATTTTCAAGAGAAGTTGGTTGGTTGATGGAAGTTAGGATTGTAGTTGGGTTTGGTTGGAGGTGCATATATCTATAATAGCACACATTTATGTAACAACCGTGTGGTTTTATGTAGAGTTATGCAATCTTCATAAGGGGAGGCGATAAGGCTAAGGAGCATATCGTGGTTGAAGGTGCAGGATGAGAAACATGCAAACGTTGTGC